>JAWWEQ010039714.1:0-208353 GCA_035583055.1 Torymus tubicola
TACGTGCACGTCGGCGCGCGCGCCAACGTGAGTCTACATATATATATAATTCTATCGCGTAAATTGTTTTTGCTTCATTTGTAATAGCGTGTTATTATGTAAGTGTAAATAACAGCGCGTTTAATTGTATTGACACAAAGGGAAGTTGGAAAATAACAACGATAATAATAAACAAAGTTTATGCTGATTTTGCAGGTCCATATCGTAACGTTTTCACTTATCAACGATTAAATAAGCATGAGTAATAAATAACTCTGAAATATGACTAATGATTGGCGCTAATGAGTAGTTATGTTACAGTTTGTTCGCATTTACATCGATATCGATGTTATTAACGATGCGAAGTCATTAGAGCGTATAAGTACCCAAAGTTTATCTGCAATTGTAAATATAGAAATTTCCTTTTAACTTTTCGATTGAAATTTAAAAATAATACTACTGCATTCACGTTAATCACAATTTATATTCCACGAAAAGACCTGTCGTACTTTGAAAGCCTAGAAATTCACCATTAAACATTGAATAATCCAAAATTGTATGCTCGTCTTTTCTCCCTAATCTCCATAATAATACACATACGCACGTACGCGCATGTGAAAAGCATTCACCACGTACGCATACTCCATCGTTCCGGAACTACGCGAATTTCTTCTCTCGCCGTCCCATTAAAACACTTACTTACTTATACTTACTTCCGCCTTCCTCCCGTCCTCCGGTCTTCCAACTTCCTGCAAAAGTGCATCGGGCGTCGATCCGCGTTACGCCGAAGATTTCAATAACGCGCACGCGAGGAACATCGATTCTATACGCTTGCGCTCACGTCAATTTCGCACCGACCTGCGCCTGCGAACTTTCTCTATTTTAGCCGCCATCCGACGCTACCGCCGCCGACGCCGATGACGTGCTCCGGAGTATTAATTCTGACGTTCGCAATGTTAACTTCGCCGGAGGTGGGAGTGGAAGAGAGAGAGAGAGAGAGAGCGAGTTCGCTAATTCGGAGCGGAAATTATCGGCGCCGCGGGGAAGGAGGCGAGTAGTAGATTAGGTAAAAATTCGGTGATAGTTGGTAGGCGGGGGAGGAGATCATGTGTGCGAAAGGTGTATAAGATGTTGGTTATGGAAAAAGCGATTGGAACCTTGTATTTCCATTTGAACTAAATAATAATATCATATTTTGATCGTCGCTAATGATTATAAACGTGGAATGTACAAATTATTTTGATATAATGTTTAAATAAATAGAATAGAGACAAATGAAATATTGCGATGTTGCAATACGTAGAACCCTAAACTTACATTTACTAAACCCCACGCGTTCGAGACTTTGAGAGTCTTCCATAAATAAATAAACAACCATATACTTCGTAAAACCCCCTTACTTCGACCAACCGAATTATTAAAATTGCAAAAAAATGAAAAAACACACACACACACACCCACACATATATTCCTGCTATACCCAATCGAACCTGATCTCTCAGCCTCGCGTATCGACGGGGGCAATATCTGTCGCCGAACTTTATTGTCTCGAGCTATATGTACCCACGCGAGCGAGTCTTTATGCCGAGTAGTACACACTGCGTATCGGAGGAATTGAATTTTTCGATGTACATAGAGAGAAGGTAGTGCATAATTTTTTCGAGAGACGACGACGACGTCGCGTAGTCGATGGCTTTACGACGCAAGGTGATAAAAGGCGAGCAGGTGATTGAAAAATGTCGAGGTGAGGGTGAGTAACGTCCCGATGGATGGAGGCTTGAAGTGAGAGGGTATTGGAAAGCGTTGTTACACGGCTGGAATCGTTTTTGAGATGGCGAAGAGTATATGCTGCCGGTTATATATTTATTTGTGCGTATATTTTGAGGATCGATATGTTCTGGGTCGTGCTCAGAGCATTAGTTGTTTGCGTTTGCATCGTAATTTTTATCGAAAAATGTATTGGGGAAGATTATGGTAGCCATATACATTTATATCAGTACTATGATATAGCATTATTTGACTACAACATTATTTTTTTAATAACCTACACAGAGAAGATTATGATAAAGATGCTTGTAAGATATATGCATCAAATAATATATTTGAAGAATTTTTCACATATCGCATGTTAAATTTATTTTTCATATTTATTTTTTATATTCCGCCAGAAAAGATAGCAGTATAAATATTTTTATTTGACTCTATTATGCAATATAAAATGATAATTTAATGAAATTTTATTATGTTCTTAATACAATAACACCGATAAATATATAATCAAGTATCGAACCGCACGTCAATCCACTTTCAACAATTAATCAATCTATTTGCATCACGCAAAAACTCCTTTTAAAATCCTTTTTTTGTTTACCGCTCGCACACTAACGCATAAGATTTAGCATCGCGCGGGGGGCCGAAGAAAAAATCATGAGCCGGAGGAGCGCGAGGATACGTAAATAAGTAACGCCGGACTTGCGTCCGCTTTTTCCGGCTGCATTTTTCAGGGACCGTCTGCTTCTTTGCATGCGCATGTGCACTATACCCCGACGTCGTTGAATAATGCTAGGCAGACGCGTTGCATCCTTGTAAATCGGTATAAGGGAGGTGAGGTGCGGGGATTCCAAGGTGGAATGAACAGATTTTACCGAGTGCTCTGTGTGTGGGTATGTGTGTGTGTCGGTAACGTGAGGATTTTTTTTTCTGTAAGTTGATTAGCGATTTTCGAATGGTGAAATAGTAAAACGTCAGCTTTGGAAGATTCTTACTTTTTGTTAATGTAGACGTGTGGTGTCCAAAAGTTCGATACAATTTTTATCCTTTACGATCGATTGATAGTTACGCGGCGAGCAAGTAAAAGTATTGCTCCTCTATGAAAAATAACGAATTAAATAAAAAAAATTGCTTTATTTATCATAAAAAAATGAAATTAAAAGAATTAAATATTTTTTAACATCCGTAAACGATATCAGCTATACAAAGCAGTGTAACGCACGAGGACATCCAGCCGCTAATAACCACATTGTTATAGCCCGAGACACACTTTACAATTCAAGAAGTTCGGTGCCGGCACCTCGCGCGATATATTCCCCAGGTGCGCGTAAAAGTGACGAGGCAGAAATACTAATTAAGGAACAAAAAGACGCGCTACAGTAGTAGCAGCAGCAGCAGTCTCGAAGTAGTAAAGATTTCCGAGTGCAAGAGAGTATAATATGGCGCGCGAGTACGCGATACCTTTAATGCTCCCCAGTGGATATATCCCGACGTTGCCTGTGTATAACGAATAGTCGCTGTTCTCTGCACTATCGAGTTTTATAGGTTCGACCTCGCTATTGTCCCTGCTGTTTGTCTCTATGATAATATAATGCACTGCCGGTATATGAGACATGGCGAACATTAATATCGCACGGTGGATGAAAATTAAGATATTTTTCTGATCTTTTGGCAAATTGTATTGTATCATTGTAGAATATATGTGCGCACGTTAAAGAGTTTGGAATTAAAATTGCGGAAAGATAAATAATAAAGCATTATTATAACAAGCGCGAAAGCTTTTGATTTTTGTCGATGTATTTGTTTGCGAAAATTTTGTTTGACGTGATACATAATATTGTTGGTCTTTTATAAATATGATTTTTCAACTGCGATGATACCGTGACAAATCAGTATTAATAATATATACATTTTCCCATCTGCACGAATGTTTGTTCACACATTTTCATAATTTTTCTTCTATCTTGAAATAATACAGTATCAGAAACATTAAAATTCATGTCGAAAAAAAATTTATATCGTAGCCTAATTAGGATACAATTAATTAACAGCTGCACGTGAAAACTACTCTCGAAAAAGGAAATCCACATATAGTCGGCGTCGTTCGTTCGGTCATGGCACAAAGTGTCGACTCACAAAACTCGAGCTTCGCGATAGATTCTCGCCTCAAAGGTTCTCTCGCTCTCTACCTCTTCTCCCTTCAATTATACAACGGTGCGCGCAGGTAAAGAGCCAATACAGAGAAACGAATCTCGCGCTAACGGTCGATATCGCGCATCCGCTCTTAAGCTCACTTCTCCCTCCCTTCGGGTTCACGACGACTTCTAATTGTCCAGGACGACGAGGCTTAATCGATCGGCAAGTGCCTGCTAGCAGAGTAGAATTTAATTTGCCCTCTCTCTCTCTCTTCTCTCGTCGTGGCAAGATATTCTTCGGGGTCTAATTAATGCAGGCTGCGAAAGGTCCGAGGGCAGACGATGAGTTTTCGGTTAATTATCGCGTGTTTTGCGCCGGATGAGTTTACCTCTTCCTCCTCCTCGTCTCTGATTCGCGGACGGGGTTAATTGACGTTTCGTGGCAGGATATGAAATGATATTGTCATACGGCAGCTGGGCTTGTTAATAGTAATGTAAAAGTAGTTGTATTTCGTCTTGATGGATATTGAGGTTAATCCGGTTAGAGACATTTGTAGGTGAACGGGATACGATATTTAATTATGCGAATACCAAGCTGCAAGTGCTGGTTGATATGACTTTATTATATTTGAAGAACTTTATTTTGGTGTCAGAGAATATTTTCGATAAAATAACAACAAAATTTTAATTATTCTTTTTACATATGATAAATTCTACTATTTATTTCCTGCGTAAAAGGTAGAGTACGAAAGAATAATTAAGGTAAAATAGTCAAGCAATTATGAGGCTATTACAGAGTAATGATCGCTTTATAATAATATAAGCTATATTATCCAATATACTACATTCGTATTAAAAACGCATAAATCAAAACTAGAAATACTTATTCTGATAGACGTAAAACATACACAGAATCAGTATGACTTTGTCCAGAAACTATTCTACAATAACATATGAAAAAATATGTGGCTTGTAGTTTTTGCAATAATATTCAGTACGTTTGAAAAAAATGCAGCTCATCATTTTCAAAATAAGTGGCTGGATTCGCTAGCTGAACAAATCAAACAGAACATAAAACCATATCATTTCACGTTTTGGTTAAATAATACAGTTCCAATAACGAAATGTAAATACGAAAACATTCTCCAAAATCTAGTGCAAGATACTTCGAGTATTATAGTTGATTTCACTGATTTCCAGTCATTTAATGGTAACCGACAATTTTTGGGAATACCTTTTTATAACAATCCCAATAGTATAGTGACAAACGTGATTGTACAGTGCGCAATAACTACGAATACTACGGATGTATTCGTAAATATGAAACGTTATTTCAAGCTTTTTAAGGAACTATCTCCAACCGCCGTGCGAACCAGATGTCTACTTATTTTATTTAGTAACGAAAAACTTGACGCAGATGTAAGAACGATTTTTGAACATGCGTGGGAACAGAAGTACCTCGATTTTTCAATAATACAACTACTAAGCAACAACTCAACTTCCATACTGTACACCTTCAATCCATTCTTTGATAAAGTTATCAAAGATACTGGTAATTTCAGCATATTTCCTGACAAACTGGGCGACTGCAACGGTTATCCATTGAGGATGCCAATATTTAAGATGACACCGCACGTGAATCTAACCAGAAACGAGAAAGGTGAGATTGTACAGATCACTGGTGTGCACTATCATATGACGCAGATGTTAGTTGAATATATGAACTGCACAATGAGGACTGACAAGTACTTAGGCGGTAAGGAATCATTATCTGGTGTGTTAACTAAAGGTTTAGAGAGTATGTACAAGGATGAAATTGATATGATGATAGTTCCGTTGCCTCGGCCAGATGTCGATCTCCCGTACGCTGATAAAATTCTGGAGCTAGACACAGGATTGTTTTACGAGGATCTTGTAGCTCTGGTACCAGTATTGAGCGCTCGGAAATCACCCCACAGCACAGGTTTTTTCATTTTCATCTTTTTAGGACCGTTAGTAAGTGTTATTGCCATGAACATGTCTAGAAGACTGTGCAAAATCGGTTGGATGAGCCTTTCGGCTCTTGACATTTGGGGTCTATTATTTGGCGTGTCCATAGTCCGCAAACCACATACAATTGTGGATAAATTCATCATGTTTGGAATGTTTGTTACACATCTGCGCTACTCCACAGAATTCTTCTCTCAATTTACTAATGTTAAGTTGTCGCACGATGAAATAACCTTTGATACTTTCGATGATATCAGCAAATCTCATTTTCCAGCGTATATTACAAACATGCTGTATAAACGTGCGTTCAATTTTTACGACGATGAGATGGTTAAGATAAGCCAGAAGACGTATCAAATAGAGGATATAGATAATTGCGAAAATATGCTGGCTACGTTTAAAAACGTCATTTGCCTGGAGTCAAAGTCAAGGGCGACGGCTTTTTTGACAAAATATCGTCACTCCAAAACTGAAGCGAGAGGTAAGATTGCCAAGCCCGTGTTTCATTCGATGAGGATGGTTTATGTTTTTGCGGGTGGCTCGCCCTATATGAAAAAAGTCAACATCGTTATGAAGAGGATTCACGAAGCCGGACTATACGACCTCGTATTTAAAGAGAATAGGAAGGATGAGTCAACGACTTACGATAGTATAGAAAGTATCTCACATACTATCATCTTCATATCGCTCTTATCGATTTTGGTAAGTGGCTGCTTATTTGCTACGGTTATTTTTGTCATTGAATTAATTGTCAGTCGATATTATACGTCGTGATAAAAGTGACATATGACAATAATCGTTAATTTCAGGATTTCTCTTAGCATATAAATAATTTTTCTATTCACGAGATGATAATATATATATATGAATTAAACGTTTCAGCTGATAGTATATTATAATTTATAAAAGTATATATATTATTTATTTATTTTATGAAAAATGAAGATTTTCGTTCTCTTATATGTATAATAGATCAATATCGTGATATATAACTGTTCGTGTAAGTGAATTCATTCATTTTTCGAAGATAGGCAAACAGATCAAACCGATAACAATGGACAAGCGCTTTATCATGTTACATTGCTACATATTTTTGTACCTTATGTAATTTATTCTTACAGAAATAAACAAACATTCGTAAAGCAAATTTAAAACAAAAAATGATGTGTACTCAGATACAAAATCATGCCAGCCGCGCATTTTTTATGCTGTTATACCAGTCAGTCATGAACGTGAATACCACAACATGGTTTCTTACTTCAGCGACACGTGGTTCCTATACGTTGTAATAATTTTGAGTGGATATGAATTAAGTTCTGTTCATAGTCTTAGTAACAACTGGTTGGATTCACTTTTGCAACAAATAAAGGAAACTTTAGGAACGTATCAGATTGCGTTATTCATCAATAGTAACAAAACAATATTCACACCTCTGCAAAACATAATTTTTCAGAAGATAATTCAGGAAGTGCCAAGTGTTGTTATTGATCTCGCTCAGTCTCCGGTTCCTAGTGACTACAAATCTTTGGCTTTACCCGGTTTTCGGAATCCAAGATACGTGACGTTGTATTTAGCAATTCATCGTGAAGTCAGTAACAGTAATTCATCGACTAATCTTACCGCTTTCTTGGATTTTTTCGTGAAGCTGCAGCCACATTATACACAGCCCATGTGCTTAGTTATTTTATTAAATGATAACATTTCCAATACTTATACTCGTTCCGTATTTGAATACGCTTGGGCGAAAAAATTTCTTGACTTCTCAATATTAGATGTTAACGCTAATCATCATGCAACAATTAACACGATTCCTTTGTTACATTATTACAATCCATTTTATGGCATATTTCACAGAGAATATTTCAAGTCTGACTTGTTGATATTTCCAGATAAATTATACAATGGCAATGGCAGTCCATTGAAAGTTCCAATTTTTCATTTTTCGCCATACTTGACAGTGAAGATGAACAATGATTCGATAATCGAAAAAATCAGTGGTGCCTATTATGAATTAATGCCAATCATAGCAAAGACCATTAATTTCTATTTGGAATATATATTTGAAGTCGATAATGGAACGTTAGCCAGTATATTGGATGACACTAATTTGCAAAATAGCCATTTAAACATGATGCCAATACCTTTTCCAAGGTCACTACAAACCTCATTAACGGAATCATCGTATCTTGCATTAGACTCTGGATTTATTTATGAAGACATCGTTGTTTTAGTACCAGTCATTGAGATCGGTACCATAGACATTACCATAAATATATTTGAGTTTATATTCATCGTCCCTTTTATTACTGGCTGTTTTTCTAGACTACTACATTTTCTGAAAATTAAATGCGAAAAATTATCAACTTTTAATGTTTTACAAGTTTTGCTAGGTGTATCCTTGCATCATCCACTGAAGAAATCGGTGGGAAGAATAATTTACTTCTGCATAATCATTTTGTCCATGCAATATGCTAGAGACTTTTACTCGGATTTAATAGACAATTTGGTGAACGACGAAGTGATATTCCACAGCTTCGATGAGATAATCGATTACCCGCTGCAACCTTACGTGGATAGGCTGCTAATAGAACGTGCTTTCGTCGACGAAGACCAGTTTCTCAGCTACGTAAAAGAAAAATCCATTCCACTTGAAGACGATGGAGAGTGTGCTTATCTCTTGCAAACTGACAAGACGATGGCGTGCATAGCCACGAGGCTTCGAGCAAGGATGTTCTCGAAAAGGTATCTGAATAAAGACAGATCGCCGATGATGATGATTGCCAAGCCTGTCATCCTAACAGAAAGATGGGCATATCTGTTCGAGAAATCGTCGCCGTACATCGACAAATTTTACGATATTCTGCAGAGGCTCTTCGAGTACGGTATTTTCAAACATGTCGTAAATGCAAATTATCGAAAAAAGAGTTTAGAAGTGGAAGAAGAAATGGAGGAAGAGGATGACACTCAGAGCGAACTTTTTTTGCAACTTCAATCAATATTGACTTTTGGATATGGCGTTTCCGTGGGAGTCTTTTGCATTGAATTAGTTTTTAACAGACTTCAGCGATATTATGTGAAAATAAAGAAAAAACCTTCTAAAAAAGTTCGCAACAAAAAAGCTAGTAAGTGAGAGGTTATTATCACTTAATTATGTAAATATTGTACATTCATTTAAAGTAGTGTTACTGTGCTATTAATTTCTTTAAATATTCTTTTTCATTATTATATACTACAGTTGTCAGTGAAAAATCAATACTTTGAAATTGTATTATATAGAATTTATAGAACTTAAAGTCATTTATAAAAAAAGTCATTAGTACATTTTCTAACGTAAAGCGAAAATGATTGTCGATCTATATCACGGTAATAATAGTATATAGGTGGCATATAACGCCGTCATATCACGACTGTTATCGAAAAACCCATTACGTGTTTATGTAAGACTTTGACGTATTAAATGAATCGTGCAGTGAGTATCTGACATGTATCTTACTTAGTATAAAACATAAAATGTCTGTTTATACAAAATGTTTATAAAATGTTACATTTATAGAATTCTACTGCAAGTTTGCAAATTGTACTGTAAATATAATAAACTTTTACGTAATATGTGTGTACTTATTTCCGCTTTCAACATAATAATAACAATAAATAAATTAAAAAACTCATTAACACAGATTCGAAAGATCATCATGGAAACCTAATAATAAATCTCATTGTAAGTTAAAAACTGCATCCTTGATCGTATCGATTTCTCGAAGGGAAATGAAAAAAAAACTAAGCTTATCAGAGAAAAAAATCTTCATTTACCCAGTGCCCCATATGAATTCCAATTATCGAAACATCGAAGCTGATTAAAAACCACACATCGTATTATAGTATTCGCTAGCAGGAAGGATCAGTAGTCGGCGAGAAGAGTTATTTACATGCGCAAGATTAAAATTAAGGTGAATCCTCGCGGAAAAACTAATAAACCCGATGGAACGCACGAGATTCATTACGTAATTATTTACCAAGCTTATATGTATATATACGTATGCGCGTGCATGCATAGGCGTTGGAATAAAAACATTAAGCGCGTACTCTTTTGAATCCGCAAAGTGCAAAGTAATAAGCCACATACAGAGAAAGAGAGAGAGAGAGAGAGAGAGAGAGGCTCCGATGTATTTCAATTCCAAGGAAAATTGCGCGCGAGCTATATATATATATATACGCACCTATGCGCGCGAGCGGGTAATATGCAGCCGGGTGATGAATTAAAGCCCATAATTCCTCTCCCTTTCCCACTCTCTCTTTTGCACATCCTAATAATTTCCCATCCTCCGGTCGCTTTCTCTCTCTCCCTCTCTCTCTCTCGCCGACGCATTCGTGCACAATAAACCCACAGCCGATTCCTATTTATAATTCTTAAGTGCGGGAATATTTCACTTTTATAATTTTCCCTCGGTCCATTGTTCCACTTTTCGCGTATTCATTCGCTCGCCCGCCCATTCATCCCCCTTGTCCTCCTCGCACACTCTGTCTCTTTCTCTGTCTCTCTCTCTCTCTCCTGCTGTCTGGCAAGAGGAGCCATACGCACGCGATCCGCGTGGGGATCGTGTAATTGAAAAAAATGATTTGCTCCTGGGTAAGAAACAATAGAAAGGGGAGGAGAAGGAAGAGCACTTCTGTGCCTCCAACGCGTATATCGCTGAATGCGAGGCTGCTGGAATTTCAATTGATTTACGGTCTCAATTGCCAACAGGTAAGACGTGGAAGGTGGAAAAGTTTCTTTGTGATTGATGTCGGCAGGTGATGACTGAGGTACGTTGGCTTTTTATGTGTCTTGTTAATTAGTTACATTGTTCCGAAGTAATACGAGGTACTTTGTTTATGGTTATTAATGATTCTTACCATCAAAGTTTTCTTATTATTTCATCTCCTAACTCTATATACTATGTATGTAATCAATTTTATTCTTTCTGTGTTCGTATATCTAAAAAATATATAAGTTTCCAAAAGTAGCTTTTCCTCTTTTCCAAACCATTTTATCTAAAAATAAATCTCTTAAAATCACCAAATACAATTATTATAAATACTTCTTTTAATTACTGATTACCTTCACTCATAGTTGGATCAATTCGTTTACCTCACTACCAATTCACGTGATTCAATGACTTTCCCCACTCTCCCTCCCAAAAAAAACCAACTCTCTGATCTGCTTTGCCAAAAATACGTTGGCTATTTCAACTCCCAAATCCAATCCAAAGCCAAAATACCGGCTGGCAAATAAGCGAGAGAGAGAGAGAGAGAGAGAGAGGAAAGAACGAAGAAACCGTATCGCGACCTCCGCCGTCCCTCGTCAAATATGAATGGCCCAGGAGAGAAGAATGACGCTACCGCGGCGGCAGGGACATAAAATATTTCCAGGTGCAGCGCCTCTCTCTCTCTCTCTCTCTTGAGGAGAGCGAAACTTCGGAACGGTCGTATCAAACAGTTCTGCCTCGATTTCACCGTGTCTCGCGAGTTTAACGCGGGCTCGCGCGCACTCGGGATTTTCTTTGTTTGGAATGAGCTTTCTCGCGAAACTTTCCTCCTCTGCCGTCCCTCGCGTTGTTTGTACAGCGGATATATACGAGGGGAATACATCGTGTGCTGCACGGTGATGGGAAAATTTTCTACTAGAATTCTTTGCTGATCGTTGTATGACGCTTACTGTTATGAAAGAACGAGAAAATCGTCTTTTACCTTATGTTTTATCCTAATATATACCTTTGATCTTCGTTGTTCTTTTTTTGTTAAGATAAGGCTGCGTTTTGTTTTAATTGAATCGCTGGCCGGAAACATATCCAAGTGAACTTGCGAAATGTTGATTAAAATCTCAAGAATCGCGTAAAAGGCAGTAGAGCGAGGAATAAGAATACGTGACCGAATGAACACTTGAAGTTCTTTGGCTGTCAGTCGGCCCCTTTTACGATCTCGTACATGTAATTCGAACTTTTACATCGCTGAAAAAAAAACATTCCTCGACGTTTCAGAATTTCATTTGTTTCCGCGAGTTCCAACTTGGAAAAAAAATTTAACTTGAAACTTGTAAAGTGGTGTAATTATTCACCTATCCTTGTTAACAAATGCCTTTTTGTCACATTAAGGTTGCCGAAAAAACATGAAAATAAAAGAAGAATATCAGTGTTCACATCAAAATGATTAATAAACAAACAATAAACACACGAAATACATCAGAATCCCGTATCCACTCTATCTTGAGTCGTAGAAGACCCAACATGTCACTCCACAAACAGCTGATCAGCGCGACTGCTTCAACCCGTAGTCCTGTTCGCTTTTTCGGCACAGATGCTGTGATATCTTCCCTCGCGCGCCATCCGCTTGGCAAGACTAAGAAGATCGCCGGCAAAGTGGATAATCCGATGTCTATTAGAGCGAGAATATAAGAAAAGAAGAGAGAGAGCGAGCGAGTGAGTAAGAAGACTCGCTAGGACATTTCCCAAGGGAGAAAGAGAGAGAGAGAGAGAGAGGGCGTACTCTTTACTCACGGATTGATACGCAATTTCCATCGAGTTTGCGCCCTCGTAAACTCGATAATCGCACGCGATCCGGGAAATCTCTCGTACCCGAGTACGCGAGGAAAAGGGCGAGAGGACGAGGAAGACGATAATGGAAAATTATGTGTCGCAGGATTTTTCTCCGTTCGCGCGTACACGCGGAGGGGGAAATTGCGAGACGCGGATAGATGGATGGCATGAGAGAAAGAGAGTGAGATGTGTTTCGGTAGAGAGGTTTATTTGGCGGCGGGAATGTGTAGTTACAGAGTTCGATTTCCGAGGTGCCGCGTGTCCGTGAAATGGCTTTTTTCTCTAGTTTGTACTGTATATTTAGATATTGCGGATAAGGTTTATTTATAATTGTAACTCAGATATTGATTTATCTAGTTTTTTTACTATTGTAAGGTTTGGTTAGCGAATGTATAAATTTCTCCGATATCTTTTATATAGTACTTATATTAAGCAAATATTAAATATTCATTTATTTGCAGTGTCAGATGATTTCTCACATATCAAAAAGTGAACACTGACGTGTGTCAAGTGAATTTTCACTTATTCAAATTTAGATAGCACTCCAGATAAATATACACCTACACATATGGGAAAAGCTGGTTTCGACTTTTTCAGAGATCTCCGAATTATCAATAAACAATAACCCGAAATATCGGAATATCAACTTTCTCGAATATAGAGCCTCGTGTACGATATCATTCACGAACAGAAGATTGCACTTCGCGGCCGAAGTGGTAAATTATGCATCAACCTGACACATACACGTCTATACACATATAACAATAATAGGAGTTGCACTCGCCGGAAAAATATTTATCTCCCAACGGCCGTCCGACCCGGTTTCCGCTTTTAGAAGTGAAAAGAAGAGGAGACGAGGTGCAAGCCGATTACGGTAAAAAGCGCGATAGTCGGCTACTAGGGGGCAAGAGGTTGACGGTAAATTATTGAGATGCCACTGGCTGAGAGGAGAGGTGTGCGTTTATTTCGGGGATGCTTGTGTATATATACCGACTGTGCTGCAGGTAAAAAAAACGCAATCTAATCGTCTGAGTTATTGCTGTGTTCTTGTTATAGCTCGTATGAATTCTCTATAAAACAAATATATACACACAGAAATAGACAAATAAAACTCGTACTTTATTTCTCATTGTAAAAAAACCTTCGATTACAGTACTCCTCCGAAGGTATACCACTCCAATATCTCTTTCCTACCGAGCAACGTTTAATTGAAAATTACAACGTCGCGTTTATTTTTACTCCTCTGCCCCCTCCACCTTCTCTCGGAGCTGCAATGCTTTATCGATCGTACATACATACGTATATACATACGTCTCTCGTTCTTTTTCCTTCTCGTATTTATCCAGCGGCCGTTAATTTTCCCCGCTACTCTCGATACTTTTTCCCTGAGAAAGAGAGGGAGAGACGATAGTACAAAGTTTTTGGCTGGAAATCGTCCGTCAATGCGCCTTGTTGTTGTCTGTTTTTTTTTTTGTGTAAACGCGATGCGCGTTCGCCTTAATCCACAACGAGGGTTTTGTTTTGCCTGCGTACAGTGTACGTGGAATATATATCTATTTGTGGTCTTGAGTGTATATGTAATATGTATAGTATATTTATCGCCCTTAAATTCATATAGTAATGGGGAAACCAGAGTCACTGGCAGAGAATTGGTTCAGTCAGAAACTCAAAGTACTATTTTTTTCTGGAATCATAATAAGCTTAAAAATAAAATATTTTAACGATATTATGTGTAAATGTGCACCCTCTCCACACACCACCACCACTCCACCTATTTTCCTTAAACTTTTCCTATACACACAGCTACCAAGTCGCTTCTCCTTCTTCTTCTCCTCCTCCTCTTCTTCATTCTTCTCTCTTTCCCACTGCCGGCAATTATACGCGCGGGGAATCATATTAACCGGCCTCGCGCGCACGCTTTCCCTTTCGCCTTGCTCGCGTCCCGTTCACGCGCGCGTGCCGCTGGCGAAACTAATTTTAAGCCGCAAGACAGAAGTCCGCCTTAATAGCTGTCGAAAAGTTAGTCGGCTGTTTTTCCTCTCCTCCTTTCCGTTTCTCCGCGGGGTAATCGAGTGCGCACACGACGGGCATTGTGTTCGAGCTGTGCTCGAGTTTGTTAGGAGACGCTCGCGGCAAAGTTTTATGCGCAATGTGTACTATTATTGGGCAAAGAAGGCGCCTGGATTAGTTTGTTTTGTGTCGTTTAGATGGGAATATTCTACGTTTGTCGTTCAATTCCCTATAGGTGAATAAGTAATTGTATACACGGATAGAATTTTCCCATAAAAATTACCATGAAATTCGCGATAATCGAAGATCATCCGTCTTTTCTGGAAATTATTACGCGTATTTTCTATAATAATTGCTGTAGCGTTAGAAAAATTTACTATCGGTACGACAAATTTTCCTGCGTGCATCGTACAAAGTTCCGGAACGTCTAGTGTTCCTCAGTTACCATACACACCGGTAATTTTTCCCGTGAATTTCGCGGTAGATTTTACGGAAAGATTCTATCCGTGTAAATTTAGATTCCTTTTTTACACTTACAAAGCTGAACTGCATAACCCTGAGAAGCCAGAGGGTGAGCGCAAGGTTGAGGATGACAATGACGGTGAGGCCGAGCACGAGGAAGTAGAGGCACCGCTTGCGCCATCCGTAGACGCCGATCCTCAACCCCTTGGTGCACGACGAGCTCGCTGACGCCGATGCCGCTGTCGTCGTCGTTGTCGTCGTCCCCGTCGCTGTCGCTTCCGCCTGGCGCACTGTCCGAGGCACGCTGCCCGAGTTGCCTGGCTCGTCCGACCAGTTGGACGATTGGCCTCTGGATAACCTGGCGATGTAACGGAAGTATGGTTAGGTCCAGTTGTAAAGTAAACGAATATAAATGACAAATTTATGGTTTTAAATGTATTAAAATATTAGACAGTATAGGTATATATAGCATTGAAGTTTCGACAGATTTAAAATAATCGCATGGGACCATAATGTATGAATTGAGATATAATTCGGACAGACATTAGTCGATATATTATGTGTGTATAATGCGCTCACGCAGTATTTATTAGCTGATAATCAAGCGTCGTTTTAATTATCAACACATATATACACGCTTATTAACAGAAACAGAACAATGAAAATGATAGAGTAAGCATTTATTCATAAAACAGCTGCTCAACAGTTCGATTATACACATGAACCCCGAAGTGATTAATTACGAGTATTTAGAATTTCCTACAATAATTTAACCAGTGTTTATGATTTCTGATTAAAACGTTGTTATAAAGATCTTAATTCTAATAATTTTTCTCGAGTACAACGTTCTGGCTCTCTCGTTTACCTTGATAATCATGTAGCACAAAAAACAAACATGTCGTAAAAAGAACGATTATACGCGTACTGTACCCCCACCTCTCTTACCAATCGGATAATACCGAGGTACATACATATATATACATATACGCCCTTATGCGCACTCTTAAACGTTTTCAATTGCAACAAATTACGATTTAAGCCCCCCACACACACACATACGCGCTTGCGACTAATGAGCGCGATAAATTTTCCTCGGGGCGTACGCGCGCATAAGTACGATAAAACAAAACACACGGCGAGAGAGAGAGAGAGAGAGAGAGAGAGCGCGCTTAGCCGCGCGGTCATAATTTCCCGATTACTCATCCGAAGTTATCGCGTCAGCAATCAACGCTAATCCGACGGAAAGTAGCGGATTACAAATTAGAACGTGCGCGAGGTCGCCGAGAGAGGGAGAGAGAAAGGTTGGACTATTCAGTGGTGCTGAAGAGGTAAATAAATAGAGGTGAAAAAAGAGGAAAGGGAGAGGCTATTAGGGAAAGCATAGTGGTAGGAAAATTTGGGATTAGCTTTCGGTATTACTATGAGCTTGCGTTTTAGAGGTCGTTGAAGGTTCTTTTTTTTTTCTTTTGAAGCGAGGTTGTTGTGGGAAATGATTATCGGTGGTGTGGCAGAAGCGGTATTGGATTTCTATTGCAACTAGTGGTAGTAGAAGAATTATAAATTTAATAATCATGTGAAGTAATATTAAAGAGTTATAACGATATTCAATATTATTTTTTTCAAAATTAGTAAGATGGAGACTAGTTATTGAGTTATATCAGATGTAAATAACGATTGTTGAAAAAAAGGTATTACACAAATAATTCTACCTTCAAAAATAATGTAGAAATCCTTTCTGATTCTCTAATTTATCGCTCTATTGGCATTCAATTTGTTAAATTATAATATCACGAATATACAATATCTGAATAATAATATTAAATTGGTTCGAGACATCTTTTAATAACAAAAAACAAATTTACGACCCAATTATAAGTACTCAGTAGTAAGCTCAATGCGTAATCAAACATTACTTTAAAAATCAACAGTAATCAAATCAATTTTACGAAAAATTCTAAAGACAATCCAAATTTTCCTTCTCCACAAAAAACCTTCAACCTCTCTTTACCTAAAAATCCTCATCACACCGTACTTCCTCCCCATACACATTACGCTCCGGCTACGCGGCACTTTTAACCCAATTAAACAGCCGACGATATCCCGTGGCGTCTTTAACGCGCGGGAAAGAAGAGAGCTGCAGACGCCCTATACTCCCCTACTCCACGGTGAATTTAAAAGCCAATTAGCCGCTCGATAAGGGCGCCGCAGCCCAGCAGAAGTTATGCAAAGCCGCGCACGGCCACTCGCAAAACGCCCACGCATTATTTCGAGCGGCTAATCCCCGGACATGGAATTCCGCTTATCTGCCGGTGAGGAGAAGGGGAGAGAGGGGCCGAGACCTCTGGTCTCTTGTTTATGGTGTAAGGCGAGGGAGGTTTTTAGATACTTCTGGTTTTATTGAAAAGGTGCGGTGTGCCTGGGATGCGACAATTGGTTTTTTTTGTTTAAGGTAAACTTGCGGTTTAGTAAGTGTTACGTATTAGAGATGGTAGTACAGCTTGTAGACGTATATCGTTTGTAAAAAGTGTGGAAATGTCAACTGAACGTGATTGTAAAATGGTATATCAGGTACCATAAAATATTCAAATAATCCTTTTAAGTTATCCTTTAATTATTTTAATTGCAGGATAATTTAACAAATTTAAAATTTTTTAAAAGAAGCTTTTACTTGCAAAGATAAAATTACCTCGCTATTAATACACGATTCGATAATATGAATTATCAAATTACGTTTCAAATGAAATAACACAGCTATTCGATCCTTTCTTTTCCACTTTACCTCTCAATTCATTCATCATTTCATTCAATTCCATTGTTTGCAAAGCATCTCCATTTAATAATCCCGCATTATATTTTACTAAATTGATCTCTGTTCTGCCAGTATATATATACCTTCGATTTGAGTATAAGCCCAAGAAAATCAGCTACACCGAATCGCTTTTCCCCCATTTCTAATCTCTCCCAAACCACCATCAAACCTCTCTCCTACAGCTACCCCCGATTTTCATCAGAATCCCAATCGGCGTCGTGCATCCGTGCGCGTACCCCCATTCTTCCTCCAATCTTCGAGTCGACCGAGCCCGAGGAAAATTATAAACCACCTTCCCTGAGCTTCTCGCTCCCTTTCGAAATTCCTCGCGAGACGCGCCAATTAATCCTAATTAATTTTCCACCACGGCATCCGACCGCGGCTCGCATAGGCACCCTTGCGAGCTAGTGGAACTACACCGAATGCATGGGAATTAATGATGGAAGCTCTTATTGCGATCCGTGTTTCGACGGTGTTATTGATACGACTCGATCGTGTGTGGTTTGTTCTTTACGACGTGTATGTATGTATATGCATGTATTCTCTAAATTGATATTACGTGTATACTCAGAGTAATTTCGCTCTCTTTCTTCATTTCTGCAAATCAAGACGTTAATTATCATTTTCATCAGTTGATGCCTATTAAATCGTTTCAATCAAATGCTATCGTCTACGTAGTTTCTCAAATGAATTAAGAGAAAAATCATCGAATAGCAGCATCACCGCAGCATTACAAATACCACCATCTTCCCTTACCATCCCACGCATCACCATCTTTCGTCACCCACCTCATGCACCTAGGTGTCGACCACTACTACTACCAGCAGCACCACTACCGCTACCACCGATGAAAAATTCAGCCGCAGGCGGCCGTCGCTGCGCCTAATTGCGAACACGTGTGCGCACGTGGGGGCGAGCGCTAATCCGGGGCGAGCGAGCGGCGCGTGTCCCCGGAGGCGGACGTACCGGACGCCAAATATTTAATGCCGACAAGACACCCAGCCTGCGCCTCCCTCCTCGCTTTTAGCACAGCCACGTGTATATAGATTGGTACAGTACCAGGCTGCCTGTATATATATCGAAGCTCGCTGCAGGAAGTAGTAGAATGCCTGCGAGGGGGTGTTAAAAATGCGAAGGTCGAAGGGGATGATAAAGAAAGTGATGCAGTTCGCTCTCAGGAGTATATGTATATAAATAACCTGTGATCAATGGAGTCCAGATGTCTGTAATACAGACTGGTGATGTAAGCGCGTGGGATGATGTTTATTATTAGAGCGGATGTAACACGGCACTTTGGCACGTCCCCTGCATTAACAATCGCCAGGTCGCCTAAATTTAAACTCACAGCGTTCATCCAGCAGCAACGTAAACTCCTAAAGCGTATCCACACAATAGAGCTTAAAAATGAAAGAAAAAAGACAACTTGTAGTCCCTCGAAAATCGAATAACTCTAGGAAGCTTTGCCTCCTCTAAAAGGGACTCGCCGTCTCATCATCCACCCCCTGCGTCCCCTCGGAAATCAATTTACACAGCGCAAGAGCGCTGCTCGGCCAATTACCGCGTTTTCCGCGGCGCTTCGTTAGGCGCGGATTGTTTTGCCGGTAGGTACAGAGGCGGGGGATCATTATCCACGGCCGGCGCGTGTCTTCCTTCCTCCCTTCTCTCGCCATCGCACCGGTTGGTTACCCAAAGACCGCAGGCCTGCGGCGTTCTAGGAGAGAGAGAGAGAGAGAGAGAGAGAGAGGTATAGGGTCGGCCAAGTTGCACCCCGGCGAGAGGACGTTTAAGGGTAGTGGTTTGTAGAGTAGATTGAATAAGTGCGGGGTGAGGTAAGGTGGCTGTATTGATGTACAGAGGAGGATAAAGGCTGGTTAATAATTAGGGCCATCTTTTTCGTAACTCGCTATGTTTTGCCGGTTATTGATCTCATAGTCTGGAGATTTTAATTTTAATTCAGAGATGGAATATGCATGCGCGTCGTCTGTGGTGCCCATTATATCGGCTATGTTGTTATTTTACTAACTCGCGTTGTATAGTACCGTTGGAATAAATAAACTACTAACGTCTGGATATTATTTTTTACCTTCCAGGCAAGAGTTCAGCCGCGTTGTCAGTGTCCATGCAGACACATAATACCACTGGGTAGCTAATTTGGGATTCAGGCGTGCGCCGAGTGTGATACAGAAGAGACCGCTCTACAATTCTTCCCCAGCGCATTATCCTCGGTCAACCGGTGGCTGTCGCAGGGCGATTATAGGTAGAAATCTCAGTACGATACTTACAATCCGCAAAATATACATGATTTTACAAGGTGATTATTAAAATTCTAAAACATACCAATAGCGAACACCAATCGAGCCGTACCACCAGCTCGAATGGACACGGTACCACGTAAACCGCGAATTTCCACGCGTTGTCTATATGTATGTGTTTGTGTGTAGCAATGAGATTCGGGATTCAGGGTTCGCGGCTACTGCTACTGACCTTTTGTGCGGCGCGGTCTAAACGCGCGTCAAACAAATTTCGGGATTTCGCTGTCGGCGAAAGTAGCTCATTGCGTGCTTTCGTCAAACAAAGCCTGCGCCACTCGCTGCGTGTATGTATCCATGTGATAAATCATGAATAATTGTCGACGCAGTGAGGTTGATGTGTCTTGCGGGCGCGAGTTTTATTGATAATATATAATGTGGCTTGATGATGATGATGGTGAGGTAGAATAGACTTGAAGCGTGGTTGCATCAGAGGGGAGATTTGATTCAATATTGTTTCGAAAGCGTGGATTGAGTTAATAACGGAAGGGTAGGTTTGCATGATTATTTTCTGAAAAAATAATAATCTATGATGTTAATAGACAGTACATTAATATCAACAAAATACCATGGTGGATAATCTTACAATCAAAAAAATTCAACTTTCACTCTTTCCACGGCATCATCATCGTACCTGAAAAATTGAAAATTTCCATCGCTTAAATCATAATATCCCGGCCTATACACCGCACCTTCACACGCGTACACATTCTCTCCTGTACGAGGTTCGAGCCAACTCCCCAAGCGACCATTACAACCGAAAACCGCACGCAGGCCAAAGGGTTGTAAACCGGCGCGCACACGTGCGTCTCGCCGGCGTGTCCCTCGTGTCGTGGGTGCTTTAATTCATCGTCGTCGAGAAAAAAAAACGAGTGTATAGAAACAGTCGTGGTGGAAATTTCGATGCCACGGTGCCAAGAAGTCGGTGTGCGGCGAATGAATAAATGGATAAGGAAGAAGGACGTTAAGAGGGTAGTAGTTCGGATGAATGTCGAGTGGTGCATAATTTTGTCAAGAGAAGGTAGGAGGGTGTAGTATGAATTTAGCTGGCTGTTACGCAGTACTGCTCTTTCTGCTCGAGTTGGGGCATATCGATCGTTGGGATGGTTTTTAAATTGAGATAATGCCACCGCTGATCGGATTAGAATCAGGGGGATAATATCAATTCAAACAATAACTTACTTATGTTATTAATTGCAAGTTCAATCTATTGTGCACTTCAGTCGATTAGGATAAAACTATAGACAGTGCTTATCAATTAGATAAATCAATGTAGTACTAATCCACTTCACCGGTTATCAAATTGTTTAACTAAACTAATCGCATTAGTAGCTTGTCGATAATAATCTACATTTGTCAGTCTCATTGTCATTTAATAGCATCTGTAGCAGTTTTTTTAATTCGAACAGTGACAAAAAAACGTATACTTTAGGTTCGTTCTACTGATCTCCATTACAAACCGAAGAAACGAGCGCGCGAGGAGGTCTGATCCACTTTGTCCGCCAACTCCTGCTCCCACTCGTGCGCTCGCGCGCAGCTTACCGGCGTACTTTGATTACGCTCTCTCCTTGGCGCCCCGGGAGCTCCTCCTCTTCCTCCTCAAGTACGAAGTAACAAAAGACGCTTATTGCAAGTGCTATTTCGCATAATAACATCCCCCCCCCCTCCTTCTCCTCCTCGACTTCGCCAAGTTTGCTGGGTCAAGATTACGAGCGAGAGAGGATCTAAACTTCCTCTCTCTCTCTCGCGTTCTACTGCCGACACTTACCTGCTAAGGTGTAGGTGTGTTTGCGAAGGGGATATAGAGGAGGGGAAAAATTGGGCGCGGGGCCAAAAGCACGCGAGAATTCGGGCCTGAGATATTAGCCGATTGCTCGACGCTTGAGTGCGAGCGGCTGCTGGCTTTTGTGCGCCCCGGAAGTGGAATGGTCGTCGAGAGGACAATGCGGATAGGGAAGGGGGGCAGGGAAAGAGGAAGCGGAAGAGGAAGAGGAAACAGGTGTATATTGTCGCGGGATAGTGACGAATTGGGGGAATAAAAATGACTGGCTGTGTATGCATGTGCGTTCGCGTTTAATGAAGTTACGAATGATTTTTTTTAATGGTTGCTATGAGTTTTTTTGGACATGCAGATTGCTTTACGTTTAATTAAATTTTATAAAAACCGTCATATCATTAAAAACCTTACATTATCACCAACCGCTACTTCTCTACGTATACTCTACACCTCAACAAACCTCCACCACCCCCTGTTCCTCTCCGCTAAACAAACACGCCCCACGAAACCGCGCGCATTGTCACCTCGACAGCGCGTCATCCGCGTACTTCCGACACAGAAATACACACACACTCACACACACACGTACGTTTGCGCATATCCGAGTGGCGCCGAATTCCGCGTCGAGCTCGAAAATCGTCACCCCCGTCGGTTCCACAGCGGTCCGGAAATCGCTGGCAGTCCGGTTCGTTTAGCACGCGTCGCGGATTCCCATCACCAGCGTTGTGTGGCGTATAGGAAAGAGAGCTTTGCAGCGATATGCGATATGCGCACACGTTGGAATGAGATTTTGGGGACTAGAACTACATTGGAAATTTGAAGAGGTTCGAGGGTAGGATGAAGGGGTGAGAGGTGCGGTTCGAAATATTTGATGGGAAGGAGATGAAGAGGATGCTGAGGTGGTGCTGGGAATGCTTAAATGTAAATGGATATTCAAGTTGATGTCGTTCCTGTTCAAGTCTATTGTTAAGAAAAAATGGGGAATCATTAAAGGTGAGCGTGTCTTTTTATTCATGGGGTATACTTAATTTGATGAATTAATTATCTAGCTTGATAAGAGATTGAGAGTGTGTCTCAAACATGTTTTCATGGATTTAATAAAAATATTTTAGTTTATTAATTACGTTTCCTTTGCAAGAAACGTTTTATACGCAAAACAAACACCTCACATTAAATTCACTACATCTTAATTTCGCTCATGATCTCTCTCTCTATCTCTCTCTTCGTAGAAATGAAAATTAGGATAGTCATTGTTTACCCTCACGAGATAATTTTGGAGCACCCGATAATACCAACATTAGTTTGCGGTTTACAATTTCGAACATTAATTAGCTTGGATATTTCTGACTAGAATACACATAA
Source organism: Torymus tubicola (assembly GCA_035583055.1). NCBI lineage: Eukaryota > Metazoa > Arthropoda > Insecta > Hymenoptera > Torymidae > Torymus > Torymus tubicola. The sequence continues at coordinate 23,175 of JAWWEQ010039714.1, forward strand.
AACTTGTTAAAACTTAGGTACAACGTTGTACAAACTGACGAGGAAATATCGAAGATAATGCAGGTATAATAAAGCTGTTTCAGACTTACCGCGTACATATAACTATTACAGGCAACAGCAGATCCTATGTAATACTCCAAAAAACCTCCACAGCGTAAAGTTATCGGAAATCAAACACATTATCCTGCGTAAATTTCACAAAGATTATGATGGCAAAACACAGCACGATATTTTACTCAATTTCGATACCTCATGCGCCGGTTATTCCATAATATTTCCATCCGCTCAGTTCAGTAGCTGGCAGTACAAAAGATTTGCATAAAATATAAGCCATGAATGCATATACGCGAACGGCGAATCTTGAAAATTTCACAAGCTCTATATATACATATACTTCCTCCCTCCCACTATCCGACGACGCCCCGGCGTACGTCATGAATCCGATATTCGTGTTTGTGCAAGGACTATTATCCGAATTTACGAGATTTCGCCGGCGCGAATAGTTCGGCTTCGAGTCTCGGCCTATCGCGCGGTACGGGAGAAGGTGTATAAGTCGATGGGAGAAGCTGTTTGGAGCATTCGATTGTGTGTAGCGGGTTTCTTCTTCTTGCGTTTCGCTATACTACTATACTTTTTAGTTCGAATAATTGTACCCTTACTTGATTCTTTATCAAATAATATACAGTTTCCACCTAACATTGCAAAACCACCACACCAGCACCACTTTCCAAGATCCAACACGTTCCTTCCTACAAAATTACCTCCTCTCGCCTCCACCCAACCCAGTCTAGCACCGATTTTTCTCACCCCCTCCTCCCCCTACCGAAAAACGCAGCATATTGCACCTCCGGCAAAATAAAACGAATCTCCCTTCCTTCCGCCTGTACCACGTGTAGCTGCTACCTCCTCACTCTCTTTCTCTTGTACAGCAGCGGTAAGGCGGAGGCGAACACTTTATAGCTCGGGCCCGGCAGGATTAGCGCACTTACAATGGCGCGTGGGGTACGGGTAGAGAAGGCAGGCAGGCAGGCAGGCGCAAGTTTCGGAACTTCGCTAATGGAATTACGCTCGCGCGCGCTCGCGCGGGCGCGTAGGAGAGAGAAACGCGAGACGCCATTTAAGCTCTTAGGCTGTATCATGTTCTTAGAGTTCATGCGGTAATACACAGTGATTATAAATACAACGCTTATTGAGTACAAGCGCGAGCGACGCGGAAGCCCGGATAGAGTTTAATAATGAAACGACGACGTCGAGTATGTGTACGTGTGTAAGAGAGAGTTTGCGTGTAGTTGACTGATGTGCGGGGGGGATTGAGAGACGCGAGAGAGGAGAGAGAGAGAGAATGTGCCGCGGGTAAACGTGCGAATGGCAGGGTTGTTTGTTTGCTGGAATGTCGGATAGCAATTGTGTGGTTACAATATTTGCGAATATCGTGCAAGTATAGCAATTTCATTACGAACGGTATATTTTATAATAATTAACTATAAGGACATTTGCATTTTTTGCACGTTTATCGATTTGGAAACTAAACTTCACACCACACGAATCCCATAAATGTTCGTTGGAAAACTCTTCTTTCCTCAGCTGGCGACATACATATACTCGCCTTGTCATATATAGCGCGCAAAGCCGCCCGTTTGTTTCCGACTCTGTCTCACTCGCTTTTCTCACTTCCTCCTCTCTACGCCTCGCGGAAGTTAGTCTAAACGGATTATCCGTGTGTCGACGCGCGTGAGCCCCGGACAAACGGAGAGACGTATACTGTGTGTGCGTGTATGTGCAGCACTGAAAAACAGGAATTGCGCGTATTTGTAATGCGATTTCACTATTACGCGTAGGTAAAAATCAAACTCTCAATGGATTATTGACGTTAGAGAGTTCAGGATTAATTATGTATAATATATGTAATATGTATCGTTTATGGTGACAGAGCTTTCGGGTAATTAAATCTTATAATTTAAGTTTCCTCGCCTGCAAAAAAAACTGAAGATCTTTAATTTCTTACGATAATTTTTTTAATAAGTTAATGGTCCTCGAAGAGCCGGTATGAAATAAAAACAAAAATAAAACTAAAAAATCGTACGCGATAGAAAACAGCAGTGCATGTAGCAAAGCTGCTGCATAAACGCTTTCGGAAAAACTAAGTTCTTGGGAATTCATCAAAGTGAACGTATCTTCTTTGAGCTTTTTAATTATGAGCTAAAAGCTGCATTTTCAGACTTGTTAGGAGATGGGCTGTCATGTCTGGCGATTGAAATTTAAAATGCTTTTTGCAAAATCGAACGTGGGATTCAAATTATTGAATATATATATAAGCATAATTAAAATTTTATAACTATCGACATATGGTGTGTCCTAATGGTCCTTAGTTCAAAGAAAATTTTATATTATTTTATTTCTTCAAATATACTTGTCTTACTATATACTCTTACCTAGTACATTCTCCCCTTAACCGTTCAACAAATCAGACTGCCTCATGAATCCTAAGCACTTTCTCCTCCTTGAACAAAAAAATAAAAGAAAGGAACCGAACTCAGACTCGCAAGACTCGTCGTCGAGCTAATTGCCTGAGCGGCCCGCACTAATGCGATTTCGAGTGCTGAGAGGGGCTCAATTTCGTCGCCGGCGTCTCGGCCATAAAGTTCGGTGTTTCGTTGTCATGAATTTTTGAGGATCTGTTTGTGGAAAATAAGAGGAGAAACAAACATTGTAATTTGTATTTTTGCGACTGATATTGATTTGTCTGTAGAATGAAAAAGGTAACTTTTCGAGTAATAGTTTGAAATTCAGGATTAATATGGTTTAGAACTCATTTTGATAGTTTTCAGTCTAAAAAAAAAAAAAAAAAAAAGAATTCTACATATGATAACCTGGATGAATTTGAATGAAATCAGCCATTTTCTATTACAAGTATTATACCAACCCCTCTATGAAAATCATTTCATTATTTAGACCAGAGTTCCAGTTCGCCACTGATTAGAAAAGTTTCCTTCTCCGCCGGAATGTCATTTCTAACTTAATCAGAACTCGAACTCTCCCCTTCATTATTAATCCGACAATCGCACAAACTTCGAATAATTTTATAATTCATTAAAATAACACCTTATAAAAAGAGAACTGAAAGTAACAAAATATGTAAGCATTTCTCCATATACACATAGACTCCCATTGGTATCAGAACCGCTCCGAGTGTTTATCCAGTACGAGCGAGCGACGAATCAATAATTACCCTGACTTCAAACAGATCCGTAGCTGGAAAGACACGAAAACACACAGCGTCCTTCTCTGTCCCTCTGCATATACGCACCTTATTCCGGGTATTCCCGTGGCCACAGCTGTTTGACTTCCGTCTCGGATGTGGCGCTTTAGCGCACCCTCCGCTGGGAATCCAAGGCGCTCTGTTTTATGCAATCCACGCGGTGAACGAGGTACAGGTCATTGTCTTCGCGTTAGGTAGGGATTTTCTGTTTTTGGAGAGTTGAAAAGGGAAGGGTTTGGGATTTTGAGTATTGATTTTGTCGTTGGAAATTGGGGAGGGGGAGATTTTGTGGGTAAGGATAGTGTGGTTGTCAGCTTTTAAATGGATATTTACAGGCAATATTTATGTGCATGTTGAACAACGGCTTTATCCATGTATTGATTTTGGGATTTAGAGGGATTAGTTTAATTTGGGAATTATAGTTGAAAATTTTACTCAAGATATCTTGTTAAATTTGGCTTAATTTAGTTTACGAAATTGGAAATCTTCAATATGCTTCACAAATAATTATTATAAAATTATATTCTTATACTTTAATGAGATTGAATATGGCAAAAAAAGATTCATACATGTATAATTCAAAAAATCAGATATTTCAGTATTTTCAATGGTTTGGAACATTACATTCTGGTCGACGATTGACGTTTACACGGTACATTTTATATTTAAAAAAAAGCTATAATTTTAAAATACCCTTTAAACCCTTTATAAAAGTACGTTTGAAAATAGGATTTCATACTAAAAGTGGGAGTATCGAAAATCAATTTTTGATTTACATTTTATAACTTTTGAAAACCCATAATAACTGGAAAAATAGTAACAAGAATTTATGGAGTTTCATGAAACACGAAGAGCCTGACAGTTTTACATTTATCAAATTCCGACAGGTTGTTGGGCAAACGTAACTGACCTCTGTTTCTAATAATATTCCAGAAAACTTTCCCCGAAAACAACTACATTTCACGCCCCTAATATTTGCTTAAAGTCAACACTACAAGACTATACCATCCTTATCGCAACACCGATCACCCTCATTACCCACATCCCCGTGAATTTTCCCTAACGTTGAAAAATTCAATGGAAAATTCTCTCCAAGCCATCAATCACCCTTAACCATAATCCCTCACTCACACACATGCCAACGCAAATTTTTATCCCACCCGCACTTACCCTCCCCCCCCACCCCGCAGACTCGGCACTTTATCGCTAAACCTCTGCATCGCGTCGTGTTACCCCTAATCCCACGCTGCTGCGGCAGTCGATTGTCAGCACACAACACGTGACGAACACGTGTTTGCGCGCGTATATACATACATACATACATATATACACATACGCTTCCGGCTCTCCCCCCTCCCCTACATCCACCCTTACGGTAAATCTCGCAAAGTCGAACTCGGAATTCGCCCGCGCGTATTATCCCTTAAGCCGACCTACAGCGCGCGAGCTGTTTGCGAATCTTATAACGATATTTCCCCCCCAACGTTGGTACTACTTGCCAGCTAGAGCAGAGGTACTGCTGCTAGTGGTTGGCCATCAACAGGTGGCGTGGAGAGTCGAAGTTTTTTTTTCGGGCTAGGTACAGTCTAATTTGAGACGAGTCACTGCTCCAAGAGACGAGAGATGTGATCTTTTTAGAATACGAATTATCGGCCCCGACGCTGTAGGTAAAAATCAGGTGCTATCCGAGGGAGTTAAATTTCGAAACGTCTCAATCCTTCCCAAGCTACCAAACTTTTCCTCCTACCGACTGGCAACCCAACGACACACACCTCTTGCTTACAAGACAGAGGAAGAGAGGGCGATGGAGTATATCAAGAAGCCAAAGCCTCCCAAAACAATCCCAAGACGCTCCACCACCGCGCCGACCTACATCCCTCAGCAGCCTCATACTACTACTACTACTACTAGCTGCGAATCAAAGAAACCGTCCGGCACAGGAACTCGGCCCAGTTCAAACTCTCGCGCAGTGCGAGCCATTGGTTCTACCTCTCTCAACCGCGGTGGGGGAGAAGATAGTTGGCGCCGCGCGACCGGAATCTCGAGGAGAAGGAGGAGGAGTACAGCGTCGACGGAGTTAGTCGGAGGAACTTCCGTAATGCGTTAATCCGGTAGTTGCGCGCTGCGGGCACGTGTACAGGTATTCCGACGTCCTCTCTCTCTCTCTCTCTCCCACGCCGAATGGCCCAGAGATAAGGCGGAAGAGGTTCCATGCGGGAGGATTTGCGGTCGAAAGGTTGGAGGAGGGATTTTTCGAGAGTGTCCGTATAAGAATATTAGCTGCGAGGGTTTCAGAATTTTTAGAAGGTCCGGTAGGAGAAGAAATTTCTTTTTGTAATATAATAATATAATTGTAAATAAAGTCATAACTGTCATAAAGGCAGAAAATAGGAATATAAGCAATGTGAATGGCGTATACAGTATGGTAAAGTATTTAAGTTATTCTGTAAACCGAGTCCATTTCTGGGCTGAAAGGCTGAAATTATCAATAAATAAAATAAAAATAATAATATAATTGGATAAATTTCGTTATAAATTATTCTAAAAAGTCTACTGCATTGCGGACCAGCAATCTCGTTCTTCCTATCGCGCACTCATTTGCGTGTCGTGTCACCCTACGTTTTTGCGGCGCGCGCAATTACCAGAACCCGTGTGGGAAAAAGAAAGAGCGAGGAGGAGAGGAAGAACGAGAGAAGAACGAGGAGACGGAGATAATGAACGGGAGAAACGGAGATTGATTGATTGGCCGCGAGCTTGCGCGCTACCTGCTTTATAGGTGTTTTCCTCCTTCCCCCGATGATCATTGCCCCGACGTATGTCGGATTTTTATAACGCTGGGCGAGGGGAGATAAGTTATGTTTACCGATTAATTAATGCTTCGTGGACAGACGCTTGGTTCTCTATTTTCAACGGCTGATTGGCTTGGTTACAGGTCCGAAGTGAGGCATTTATTCTATAAAGAATTCCAGTACTTTTTGCTGATATTTTTACCATAGAAATATATTCTTTTGAATTACATATATTGTCAAAGATTTCATAGCTTATAAAAAGTTTTTATTTACTATAGAAAATTCCAGATTTTTAAATAAATTATAATCAAACGTTACTCTACACAAAAACTCCATTTCCGAATTACAAAAAACTATCAGAACCCCAAGTATCTTCTGCCAATTATCAAATAAACAATCATTACCTGGCAGTCCACCCGGACAAACAAATAGGGAGAAAAAACAACGGCGAGACATCGCCGAGCGAAAAGCACACGTTTCCTGTCGCAAAGAGAAGAAGACCACAGCAGCAGCAGCAGGCGACGTCGTAAATTATTCAACCGAAGCGCGGCGGCGGCAGCGGCATCGAACCGCAGAGTTTTTTTCCCCCCTTCGGCGCTTGGGGAGTAACGAGACAGCAGACGCCGGACGCCCCGGCGACCGAGAGACAGTCGAAAATTCAGCGTGAGAGAAGAGGCGACGGTGGCGGTGGCGTCTTTTTCTCGGCCGGAGAGAAAACGAGCTTTCGAGAGTCGTTTTGTCGGCGCGCTGGTAATGTTTGATGGACTTTTTAAGGATTCGCTCGGGGTGAGCTTGTTTTAGAAGAGAAAAGGTTTTTTCTTGGTTCACGGTAGTTTTTGATGGTAAAAAATTGTATCTTAACTTACTAATACGCAGGATGATGAGATATTGTAACCGAGGATTATGAAGCACTCACCTGTAACAGAAAAGAAAACATACGGATTAGATGAGAATTCTTCGATCAAAAATTGTTAAATGAGAAAAGTTGATAATTCTAACGGTGTTTTGACGGTGTAGCTTGTCCTGGTAGGCAAATGCTATTGGTAAATTCTATTGTATTCGGTAACGAGATGCTCGCACGCTTTCGCGCTAATTGCAAACATATCGGGAACCGTTGGGTAAATATCGCGTAACGTGTTGATGCCAAACATGTACGCATGATCTAATCATCCTAATCAGGCCTGGGGTTTTGAATGCTGGCCAAAAAGGCGATAATCCTGCGTAGGATTATACGATTGTCCGGCAGGGGCTCATTGTTGTATCGCAAGTCTGTTTAATTAACATTATTTCGTTGTAACACGCTAAGCAGGGATTTTGCTTTGTAATATACGTTAAATTGAAAAATATTTCAGACCCAAGCTTTTCGCGTATCGCTGATTCTACGCCCTTTACGTGCAGTGTGTACATAAAAAATCGTAGAGTTATTGCTCCTAGCATATGACCAAATTCTCACATAGCCCCAAGGCCGCGTGTAAAAAAAAGACTGCTCACGAAGGGGTGCGACGAAAAGTACAATCCTACAATTATGCCGAAATTCATGAAAATTCAAATCCGCAGGGAGCGAGTACGAGAGGACAAAGAGCTGCGCCGACGCGTGTGCAGGGCAAAAGAAGGCAAACGAACGGCGGCGCGTTCGAGTTCGTGTAAGCGCACAGTTTCGTACTTGTCTGCTGTGAAAATTTCGCGGGATTCGAGCCTTCGGGGATTTCGAATCTTCTCTCACTCCACGCCTGCTGCCTTTTTTCCGACTCTTTCTTTCGATTATATGAAATATTTAAGAATAAAAATACAGAGTTGGAGATGGATAGAAGGGACAGAGGGAAAACGAGTGGGCGAGGGAAAAAAGTACGCGTGTGCGTGTATAGATGTAATGGGGAGGGACAAACGACAAATAGAGTAAAGAGAAAAGAAGGGGAAGAGAAGGAGAAGCCGAAAGAAGAAAGAGCAAAAAGGAGGAAAAACGACAGAATGAATGAGAAAGAGAGAAAGGACAAGGGGAAAAAGGAGAGCAAGAGAGTGAACCAACAAAAATAAGGGGAGTAGAAAAAGAAGGGAGGAAAGAGGGAGAGACAGAAAGAAAAGAGAGAGAGAGATCAAGAGCGAAATTTCAGCAGAGATCCCGTGCGCTCCGCGGTTTTTATGCAAATTTATGCGAACGAGGCGCGGAGCGGCGCAAAAATGGAGCGATTAGAAAGGGAGGAGGTAGAGAGAAGGAGAGGGAGAGCAGCGCGATGAAACGCGCGCAAAATGTATCGCTCAATTTGATTTGGACGACGGGGATTTCCCGTGTGGTTTCTTCCTTCGTCTTTTTCTATGTTTTTCATGAATTTTTCAACGCTCACGGCGCGTGTAATTGCGAAAGCTTGGCGACGGTTGCGATGTAATGTGTCCTCGGTGGGGAGGATTGGGTACTTGATTGGTGGAATTCACACGAGAGAGGAGTGATTTCGTTGAAGTTGGAATCGAAAAAAATACGGTTTTCGTAAATAAGTGTATAGGTGTATGATATTGCAGAATATACAATTTTCAAATTGTTGCAAACACTCTGTGTACGCGCTACACTGCTGTTTTTTTTTATTATTTTTTTTTCGTTTCCAAAAAGCTACATCAGACTTGAAAATCCATGTCACTACTATCGATATTCCCCATTCAACCCGAAACCACTCACTCTCCATTTTTCCCCTAAAACCTCAGCAAAACGTCACAGGCATTTTTAATCCACAGACCATTCGCGTTATACCTCTGGATAAATCCCCGGGTGTTATTAAATCTTTCTCTCTCTCCCTCTCGCTTGCTCTTCCTGGAATCGGCCAATTAGACGCGAAGAACTGTAAAACTTTTCCGCGTGCGCCTGCCGCCCTCTCATCTGAATGCAAATCAAGTGTACAGAGCGCGGATTAGGCCGCGAGCGGTGGCAGCCTCGTATAACGGCAAGCTGCGCTGTTGCGCCGCGTGCGCTCAAGTGCGAGTCGCGGGGATTAAGGGATGTGGAGGAGCCCTTAAAAATTTCGCTCAAGTGCGTGGCTTTGATTCTTATTAAGGCGCTTGATGATGCCACGCGTGACGTGCGACCGCCAGATTATTCGAATTTTTATTGGCGATAATGAAGAGGGTCTGAGAGAAACAGAGGGAGATTTAATTCGCTCTGGAATAGTATTTTATAATATTTTTTTGTTTTGTTTAAAGTTTGTTGTAAAAGGAAGATTTTCGTTACTGTGCAAATTTTTAAATGAACGTATTTATTTTCATGGAAAATGGACGTGGCATACGCGTGTTTATGTGCTTTGAAGTGGGCTAAATCAATCAAATTTATGAGGATTTATTGGAGGATTTATTCAAATAAACAAATATGTGGCTCCTCCGGAAATAAAGGCCATTCGTTTAAACCAGTTTTTGGCAATTTCATATTGGATAAACGTCATTTTAAGCTGTCATAATATTTGCCAAGTGAAAATGAAAAAATAAAACTTTATTAGAAATCGTCTTAACTCTTTACCTCTTTATATTGGCATATATCTTTGGGCTTCGTTGTGTCAATAAATGAAACTATAATTAATAAAGGATTTAATGGGTCTTCAAAATTTATAATAAATATACAATATTTCATTTCAATATTATGTAACATTTCTCTAATTACTTCTTACACAAAATAAATACTTTATATATTAATACTTTTGATGAATCTCAATCTCATAGCAAAATTTAATCCAATTCCGGTATCTTTACATAGTTTAGTTCCACATATTTTCCGTTTTCAGTTGTCGTTCCCTCCGTAGTTGGTGGTGCAGTTCCAACCTCCAATTCTACATTTGTTGTTCCCACATCCACACACTTGGCGTTTATACAATGCTGTACAAAACAAAACGTTGATTATTATAGATTTACATTAAGCCTAAAAATATCACCCTTACCTTTCCATCTCCACATTCTGTACCCTCGGCTACAGGATATTCCGAATTCGCACATCCAAATGTGCTCTGACATTGCAACCTATCGCATCTCGCTGCCTGTTCGGGATCCTGTCATAAAAAGAAAATATTGTTTTAGTCTCTACACATAGCTTCCACTCTTGATTTATACCAGCGAATATACGTACGTCACAATTTCCAGAATCCATGAGAAGAGTGCATTGCTCGCTACGGGAGAGAATTTTCCCTGGTAGCACACGATCAACTTTCGTGCCAATGTTCGGCTGATTGAACAGGCATTGCGCTCTAGATTGCCTAAAATTATGAACGCAGATAAAATTAAATATCATATGTTGACTTATAAAAACTCATGTTTCATTTGGCAATACTGTACTTTTTCAAGAAATCTTGGATGCTTAAAATACTGCACTCAGACCACATGAAACTCTTCTCCGTAACGCTGAGTTTATAGGACATTATGTATCCATCTGCCTTTGCACAGTCGAATCGATTATCCTCTTGGTGAGATGCTCCCAACCTGAAAATTCATTGGGATAATGAGATCTTCATATGGTTTAGTAATTTACGTAATTAATTGTTACACTCACAGGTGACCGACTTCATGAGCTGCAGGAATTATTCCACCAAAGGCTCCACGGTCTTCGACAATTGCAACAGCCTCCATGACATCATCAGTTGAATCATACGAACATGCTCCCGTGTGGTACGCCAATCCTAAAAAATTGTCAATTTTAAGGTGCTTTTATGTTATATTCCCTTAAATTCAACGTACCTAAAGTTTGACAAGTGGATGATAATCTGCTAAGAGGACAGCTATAGCTACCGTTCTTCGTGCAGTTTGGTGTAAATTCACACATGTCAAAGCTGTAAATAAAATATACCAAGTAAAGGAAATTCATTTGTCTTTAGTATAAGTTAGGAAACTCACGGGGTCATTGTCACCGTTAAATCATAATCCAGATTCAACGGTGTGAATGTTAGAATGTTGTTTTTCTGATTGTATGTTGTATCGGTGTACATAAAGTGGGCGTAATCATCTAAAGCTTTGTGAACCTGTATCTTGTTATTCAGCTTTTTCGTTACTTTTACATGATTCTTTTTTATATAACTAGTCACACTGGCGTCCTAAATTAAATATTTATATAAGTGATGATTTGCATTAGTTCTATTTACTTGCTTACTTTATAGGTTGAATGTCTTACTTTTGCTAAAATTATTCCAGCGATGTTTAGACGAACTTTCGGGTTTTTGAACACACGGTACCTCAAATCAGCAGCATTCCAGAACGAGAGAATGTAAGATACGGTGTCATCGATATTTTTATTGAAGATACTGAAAAGATTTGTTTATTGTTTTATGCATGCAACTAAATCATTTACATTCCTGCTTTAGTTGACATTACGTAATAATTTAGATAGGGTTTGTAATGAAGGTATCATTCAAATTCACGAAACAGTTTAATCTCTGTAAAATGGAAAAAATACTCACTCGAACAAGTCCGACTCTAGAATAAGCAACATCTGTGGGTGCACCGTTTGCGGAACATTATTCCTCTTGGGCTTTGCTTTTCCCGGTCTGTTCGCCACTCGTCCTTTTTCTGGAATAGTCATTTTTCAATTTTCGCTGAACAACAGACATACCATCTACTACCCGCATGCATACACATACATAGACACATGCGGGTTTTCCGATAACAATAACGGTGGAAAAAAATTATGCGACACACTCACTCTGCTTCGGTTGGCCCTCGGCCGATGGTATCTTGAACACAACGTGATGGTGTGTATCCTCGAGATTGGAATGGTAAACCGTTTGATTGGATTGCAAATATTCATCCGGCGCTGCAGCGGCTCGTTTATCTCTTTTAAATTGACTGCGAAATCGCTCTGGCAGCGGACGGATAGCGAACTTGTCAATAATTCCCTCCTGCGGTGGTGGAACGGGGGGGTTGGAAGTGAAAAATCCTCTTTATACTCGTGTTTTATTCGCGTATTTTTCGCTCGAAATGTATATATTTTCAAGTGCCCTTACACGCCGCGCAAATGAAAGATGAAAACGTGGAAAAGCACGTTAAGCGCGCAGTGAGTGAAACCTTTTAAAAATCAATACACAGTACTTACAACGACAGTTTTACCGTCCCTGGCAGGTCGAATCAGTAGAGATGCCAGCTGGACTGGATCTTGAAACAGCTGCGTGTTCTTATATTTAATCGCCTAAATCAGAAAAATAATTCCACAATAATTATCTAATTCTGAATTTTCTACAGACAATTATGTTACTTTCTCGTACGTTAGGAATCTTTTTGTATTTGATGCCGGACTCGCCGCTGGTTGCTGTGTATACCGGAGTTTCATCTCCAGCCAAGTAACCGTCCGTAGGATCCAAATACAATGTCATAGACATGTTGAAAGACTTTAACTGTATGATTCTGTGTATTCTGCTTTTCTTGTGGAATCCATGGGACACCGGAATCACCTCGTAATCGGGAACTAAATTACCCAACGTTTTTAATTAACATAAAATTGTATAAACTATATTGTTCAAGTGTACTTTTACAGTTTAAAATAACATCGTGAATTTGTTAACTTTTAGCAGCGGCCCTGTAATTTTTACAATGATGGCTATTAATGTAATTACTTATTTGATTCGAAGCTCATCTGACAATAAACAGCGTATACAGGGTAAAAAGTTCTTGCTTCTCTTGACGCTGGACTTTTAATCAATGTAAAATGAAAGCAGTTTCGACGCAGGTACGCCCACGCGCGGCTACTTTAACCAAATAAATTTCGCATTCGACTGATTGATAACATCAATTATTTTTTATTTTAATAACCATTTTAATCTTTTAATCCACTTTGTCTCATGCCACTGCACTCAGGCTAATTAAATTTGAAAAATACAGGAAGAGGATTAGGACACTTTTAATTTAATCGAAAGGAATGTTCTTAACAGTTTATTAAGTGCATTAATTATTTTTTGCACAGTGGTTCTGTACATACCTGAAGCGTGATTGGTGCCGAAGGTTTTCAAAACTTCTTCTGCAGTCATTTGCTCATGCACCTGAATAAATTGTAATATAACAGTTTTAATATCGAATTGATTTGATTACTTTGTTAATTGACGTGTATTCATTTTTAGTAACTACATAGTTGATAAAAGTTCAAAAAGATAACTTCTAAAATGTGTATTATACCAATTACTAAAACGTTCACTTATTTAATCATATTCCAATGCTTTTTAAACTCTTTTGATTAAATGGAGAAACTAAATATAGTTACTAAAACTTGCAATTTTATAAAACTCTTGTTTTAATTTAATTAGAAATTGTACTCATTTAAAATTTTTCAATCTAAATCATTTAAAAACTTTTTAATAATTCATCTTCGTAAATGAGAAAAAATAAATATTACCTTGAAGCCTTGAGCAAAGGTAGCAGCTGTCACGTACAAGATAAGAAAAACACGCTGCATTTTTTCCGTCTACTAAGTTTACTGAAATAAATATTAACTTTAATCACATATCATTAATTACAAAAACAATAACAAACCACGAAGCAAGAAATTATCACTTACCTGGAAAAAAAAGAACTGATCAGACGTGGCGGGGTCCAATCGCAAAGTGAGACACGCAAGCGGCGCGAAATCAATATTGAAAGCTTTATCCGTAGAATCGTACCAAAAATTCATTTTGAAGATAAAAGAGTTAAACGACACGTCAAAATTTCCATTGAGAAGTCAAGTTCAAGCGCGATCATACCACAGCGCGCATTCAAATTTGCTCAATTACGTAAACGTGGCGAATTTCTTCATAGTTTGAAAGAGTATGTAAACTTCGGGTACGCCTCTATTGTTGGCCGGCCATTTCCAGCTGCGAGCTATCTTTTGCTCGTGGATTCGTCATGGCACATCGTCGTATAGCATCGATCTTCGGAATGTCTCAGGCGTGTACGATAGAATAGCACCTTTGTATGTGAGTCGATTTGTTATTTTCTAGGTTTCGACACGATCGAAATTTGTTCCGCAGAAGGTCGGATTTCCAATAAACGAGGAGAGATAAGTGACAAGTGTCAAGAGAATTACTTTTGCCAAGCGGGCAGGTAGGCATTTTCTTAATTAATGTAAAAATGCTAATTTAAAGTGGCGTTGTATAAATGTATTTAATTTCGTTTTATAGCTGTTAGTAGTTTATCTCAAATACGAACAAATTATTCGAAAGTTACTCTTACGTAAAGCGAAAATGCAGAATAATGAGAGGAGCTACAACATCTACGAAAAGTTGGAAAAAAAGCGTTGATTCAATGCAAACTATTGACTGCGCGTGCTCTCTTTTTGTTTTTATTCTCTTTTGCGCTAAATTTGCAACTCATAACTTTCAAATTCATTTCATCAAATAAAAAAGTTCGCGTCCATTAAAATAGACACAGTGAATAAAAGGGTTAAAAACTTCGTAACAAGTATAATAGAATTACGGTAGTTTAGCCGGTGACCTTTTAAAAAGTTTACGCTCGATTTAATTCGAAAAAATAGCCCAAACAGAATGAACATTTTTGTTCCGGATCAACGAGCACTTTTTCATCTTTCTTTTTTCATATATCACTTTTCGACTTTGTCGCCCATCGTTTTTCGAAATTTGCTTTTTTTCCACCAGCTTGTAAAACTTTCGCGTATAAAATTTTGATAATATCACTTGGAACTTTGAGCAATTTGGCTTACAATCACTTTGTATGGAAGCCGGAAGGGTACTGTTTTCCAATAGATACTGATCATACATTTACGCGAACTTTTTGCTCTCCGGAACTTTCTACCTCTATTAGCCGAAAACTTTGACAAAATATTGCACACCAAAATCACTTAAACGTAGCACGCATTACTCGTCTTTACAACTTACCTTCACAAATAGATACGCGGCCCTCAACCTGCGGACCGCTAAGCTTATCTACTCTCGCGAAAAGAAACAATCTTACAACTAAAAATTCACGAATAAGTGAACAGAGCAGCGAATCCACGCTCCCCAAACTCAATCATTCCGCGCTCGGCCGCTTAAATTTTTAAAGAAAAGCGCGCTGAGGACAAAGTGTGTACGCGCACGAAGACACAAAAAGAATTCCCAACGCTCTCCTTCATACATCCTGTTTATCGCGTCTCTCTCTCTCTCTCTTCCCACAAAGGCTAACAAGCCTAGAGCCCCGCGAAATTCGAACTTTTTCCCTGGCGATGGGAGGGGCTGGAGAGAGGGGGAGGAGAAAAAACTTGGCGGAAAATACAAACGGCATGGCGAACGAGCTTTTCTCTCATTTCCGCGCGCTCGCCTGCTGCGCCAGCCGGCCCGCAAGAGGTGAGCTTTGAGCTAATTTTTCGCACGCGGGAGTCGAGTTCTTTCTTGCTTCTCTCTTTCTCTTTTTGTTTCTTTTTCTTTTTTTTTACTTTTTCAGAGTGGCTGCGTTTGTGTTTCGGTTGCGAGTTGCGTTGTTCGGGGAATTTCGGGATAATTTCGGGAGTAGCGCGAGAGGAAGAGAAATACGGGAAAAGTGCTGGATGAAAATTGGACGAATCGTGGATTTTTGTACACAGAAGTGGACTTCAATATACAGCATTAGTGGCTTGCAGTTAATATTCGCTTGATTTTGAAGAATAATAATGTTTTATATTAAACTTTATACAAAATAGTTATTTATCCGTATGCCAATGTAATACAGTACATAATATAACCTAAACGTGTCATTCACATCATTTCAAGCACAAAGGATAAGAAATGTTTACTTGAAATTTTACACAGCGACAGATAATATACAACACCACGGGCGATGAACTCTGCACATATGCGATAACTTCACACTTGCATAAAATAACAATATATTAAATCGTTCTATATTAATTTCAACTCATCGTCATCGTATTTAATTTAAATTTCCACTCAAATCAGTCGTTACGATACCATGCAGGCGTGTACCATAATCTCAAAAATGTATTTAGGAAAACGACAGTTTTCTCAGAAAACTGCTCCCCAAGCCTGAATCGACTCCATACCATGTACTCCCCGTGTGCACACGCGCATACATATATAAAATTTCAAAAGTACTCGCGCGCCGCCGTAAAAAGATATGAATCGTAACCGCGAGGGAAGGGGGCATCGATTCGCAGCGCTTTCATTCGCGCACACACATACACGTGTGCTCTAACATTTTCACCGATACACACGACGACGACGACGACACTTTCTTCCCGAGAGAAGTGCCTGCCAATACCGGACGCCGGGCGGCCAGGAGTGGCGGATTGAGATAGGGAGAGTGTAGAGAGTGTCTAGCCTTATCGCGAGTGGCCGAGGTGTCGGCGCGCGGGTGCGCGAGAAAAAAGGAACGTGAGAATGAGAGAGAAAAGCTCGAGGAGAGCAGGATCGGAGACTTTTATTTTAGCGCCGGTGGCGACGTCGAATTTGAATCGACAAGGGAATTGGGAGATCTGGAGATGGAGAGTAAATTGAGGTTGAATTGCAGGTTGCTTGGTTGGCTGAGGTAGAGTATATGTTTTTTTTCTAGTGTGGCGTTTTTCAAGGTTGAGAAAATAAGTGGTAAAATTGATTATCAATGGGCTCTTCAGCTGTTTAACCGGATGTAAAAATCATGTTTGCTTATTAAAAACTTTGCTAGACAACCAAAAGCTTGATATTCATTTCCTCTTAAATTTAACCGGTTCTTCAATACATGAAGCCTCGTAAAAACGTTTAAACTATTAGCGACCCCGGCAAACATCGACGGAAAAAGGTAAAAGAAATCGTTCTTCCAGCTTTTACAATTCAACCGTCGCTGCTGGTTGGCCTCTCAATAATCCGCACGCCCACACACCCGCGTGCTACTGCGATATATCTCATTAACTCTGGGAGTTCTCTCGAAGCCGAAGCGAAACCGTGACAAAGACTTGTACTCTCGTGGACGAAAGAAAAAAAAAGAGATCGTCCAGGTAGGAGACAAAGCCAAATATTCGTCCGGTTCATTTGCCGGCAGATATTTCCGGCGATATGAGAGAATGCGAACGACCGGCGTTTCTTTCCTTTTTCGCCCCCTTCCCCCCTCGTGGGAGAGTTATTTTTAGAGCGATGGAGTTTCTTTCGTGTATAGGATGGATATGTGCACACTTTGGATTCTTTTTTTTTCCAAGGGGCGGATGTGGTTTCCGTTAATAGCACGTGGCATTGAAAATATTCTACAGTGTGGAGGAAGAGAAGAAGTACGTTGCAGAGTGAAATATTTATTTCACGTATGTTTTTGCGAATTCAAATGTTTATTAATGTACCTCTGCGTAGTTAATCCCGTTGAATCGAGTCGTCGACTGCGTTATATTGTTGCGCGAGAGGGACTCGATAATAAAACGAAAATGCGCCAGAAGTTATTAACTTTTTATTTTATTAGAGTTATTCCGGCGACATTATGATTTTTTAATGTTTTATGGCGGGACGAGAGAATAATGAACCACATGAGCGTTTTAAATATGAACAACGGAAAACTGAAACGTTTTCCAAGGTATGCTAAAGTCCAGTTGCGGAAAAAATAAGGATGAAAGAGAGGTAGGGAGGAGTAATGCAACAACGCGAAGGATCTTTATAATAATGATAACTAATAATTATAAATATACGTAGATAAGGAATTTAATTATGATTATCAGTGAGTAGCAATATTGCGTCACCGAGAAATGGACGATTTCAATTTATTATACTCACAAACAACATCACAGTGTTACAACACAGTAAAATCCATTATTATAAATTGCCTTACCAAAAAAATGGTACCAACCTGATCGTTCTCATTATTTTTTCCAATCGACAATTATTCTACATTTATATATATTTCGCCGATACGACAAACCGATATCCCCAATTGTTTCATTCATACGCGACAATCCATCTCCGCCCTTCTTCCTCCACATGACAAAGTCTCTTTCATCGCGGTACACCACAGCGTCATCCACGCGCAAGGAAACTTCTCGACCAGCGGAAAAATCATTCCGAAACCCAGCAAACTCTCTCTCCCTTTCCCTCTTTCTACTTTACTCCCTCCGTTGAGCGAAAAACTCTCTTCCCGTCCCCTCCGTGTCCCTCTTTGACCGGAAATCGAGTCGTCTGCGCGTCTCCGCTCTCCATCGAAACTCAGGGACTGCGCGCGCTCGCGCATTGTGAGCTAGAGAGATATTCTCCGCCTCATTGTGCGCGCGACTTCTACTGGAGCCTAACGACGTCCTTCCATCCTCACCCCCTCCTAGGTGCATTGTTTTCGCCGCGCGTTCTCTCTTTTTTTTCTCTCTCTCTCTCTTCTCAACGATGCGAGGGATCGGTTTTAGTTTTCGGACGAGTGTCTATATAGATATATGTATGAGAAGGGTTTGCAATTAGCGTGAGAGCCGCCACAGCCGTGTGGTCGGCTGATAAAGTTGCCGGCTGATGAGGATGTAAGGAGGAATTATTTTATTGTTATTCGAGAGTTAGTTTAACCTAGATTTTTGCAATTTTATTACCGACCTCACGATCCTGCCGCGTTGAAAATAAAAGCATTAATCCCGGTCTCGCGCTTTTCAAGCCAAGATGAAATTTCTTCCCTCCGAGCGTTAAAACGCATCGGATCTCCTTACTAAGGCCAAACACAATCTCCTGGCCATCCAGTCATCACTAATCTCCGCAGGGAGAAGAAGGAAAAGCATCGAAAAAGGCGGCGAGCCAAAGGAACGAGCAACGCTTCTTTTCTTCCTCTCGTTTTTTTCTTCTTCTCCTTCTTCTTCCTTTTACTCTTCGGCTTCTGCGTTTGTGCAAAGTGATGGTGCGCGGACAGAGGCGAGCGCTCCTCGTGGTTGTTCGGATGCCTTTGAGGCTCGTACGCGCGCCCGAGGAGAGATTTGATTCGGGGCTTTAGCTTTATGAGATTTCGAGATTGTTAAAAGCCGCAGTGTTTAGGTTCTTACGGAGATTAGAAAATTGCTTTGCATACTGAGCGTGGTTAAATCTTCTTTTTATCCTCCCCTTAGGTGAAAGCTTTGTCTAACTTTAGTTTTCATGTTTTGAAGGACTTCGAATCGAGTAATTAACAATAAATCTTACAAATTTCAACAAATTCAGTCTTTTAATTTTTATAACATACTCATTATATAATACGCAGTGACTATGGAGCGTTACGATGATTTTTACAGTGCATCGCAACGAAGAAAACTAATTCCCCAGGCTTCAGAAAAGCTCGAGTTTTTCTCTAGCTTTTCAATCCTCGACGCATTGTAGCAGCACCCCTCAACCATATCCTAAGAAACTCGCGCAGCCGACAACCGCGAAATTAACATTCCACACCAGCGCGCCTCATTTCCCTCTCTCTCTCTCTCGTTTTCTCTTCTCTTATACCGCGCTCTAAACATTTGCTCAACAAACCACACAGCGCACTGAGATTGACTGACGGGTGCGGAAGAAAAGCTCCCTTGTGTTTCTTTCTCCAACGCCTTCTTCATATACAATCTCTCCTTCCCTCCCTCTTGTGAGCTCTGCTCGTGATGCCTCTCCACTGCTCATTCATTCAATTACGTCTTTTGACGCGCGTGCTCAGTGAAAAATCGGGTAATTTAGGCGTTACGCGTGCGCGCGTCGGCATAGAAGTTAATTTGCGAATCTCGGAGCAACCGGGCTATCTTTAAGGCAGCACAATATATTCTTTCGCGGAGAAAAAGCTTTGTCAAGAAAGTGTTGTTTACATCGTTATTATAATATTACAGTCTTAAACCTTAAAATGAGAAAAAAAAATCCAACAAGGTGTATATTATGTATACTATATATCTAAGCTAGAAAAATTTTTAAAAAAACACTCTATGCCAGGTAAGCTCGTGAAGCGGTAACTTCTTAAAAGGCTCGCGCGTAATCAGGAAAAACGTGCGTAGCCCAGCCACGCCGACGACCTATGCTACACTCCCAGCATCAAATTATTGTTAAAAGCTTTCAGCGCGAAAGTCCAAAGAAGGATCCCAGACGCGCTATCCGATTACGTTACGCCTTCCCCCGACGTCTGCTCGTAATCGTGCATTTATCCCAACAAAAAAAACTTTAAGGAGAGGAAAAAGAGAAACGAGGAATTCAAATAATTTTAATTTATGCCGAAAAGGTGAAACAGCGATGCTTAAAAGCTCGTAAAGTCGTCAATAATTCAGTCGCTAGAGCGCAGCACGCGCGCGCGTGAAAGTTTCAATTGATTATTAAGAGCGTTAAGTCTGCTGAAAAATTTCGCTCCATCTATCGTTCTTTGCGCTCTCGTTAATATTGTAGGAAGGAGAAGGGAGATTTCGAGAGTTCTTGCTTGTGGGGCTGAGTTTTGAGCGATAAGAGGTTGTTTTTCAGTTTTGTATATAGAATTAGTCGAAGTGACTTCAGAATACAATTGACAATTTCAGTTCAACGTCGTATTTCGGTAAAGTTAAGTCAAGTAAAAATGTGTTCATAAAGCATGTATATAAAAACTCAATTATAATAGCTCACGATCAACTTACGATAAAACGTGCGTTAAAATTAAACCCTGAAAATCTAAAAAAGAAAAGACTATTCTCCACAATGTGTCATCCCAGCGAGTCTCCGACATGGACAGCAGCCACAGATACAACCACTCGCGAAAGAGTTAAACCCATATAGCACTCGCAGCTTTGCTACTGGCGTCGCGCGGCGCGCCGCGCTACCATAAATCACGCTACGCGCTCCTAAGCATGAAATACAACGCGAAAACTCGCGAGCGATTGATAAATTTCGCCCTGCGAGCGAGAGAGAGCGAGAGAGAGAGAGAAGGATCGAGATAAGCGTCGGGGAACGCTTCCTAAGTACTTTCATACATATCAAGTACGTAAGCGCGCGCGAACGCTTGGAAAGTAACCTAAACCCCCGGCGTTTTTTCACCCGACTGAGCGAGAATGGAATCGCGATTCTTCAGGTGCAGCCGTATAGGGTCATGTATGTGTGAGTGTGTGCGAAGAAAGTTTCGTTCTCGCTGAAGGTGTCTGGGGAGTTATAAGGGGAGGGGGATAAGGGATGAGGATTTTTTGGGAGAGTATTTCGTTTTTTCTTCTAGTAATTGGAAATTATATAATATTCGAGAGAAGTATGTTATATGTATCCCTTATTGTAATGAATTTTCACGTACTTTTTCTTTTCTTAATTTTTGGATATTTTAAAAGGAGAATATCTGGAAAAAAATTATCCGTAAAAGTCATTAAAAGGTCGACGAATAAATACAGCATTTACATATAATTAAATATTTATATGTTTAATGTACATTCAAACTCTTTATTCTCCCATTCAATACCACGACAACATACCTCAGCGCTTCGACTGCGCCATAAAAAAAAAAATAAAAAAACGCACGTACGGCCTCTCAAAAAAATTCTGCAAATCCACCGACTCTACCTTCACCTTCGTCACTTCCTCCTCCTCCTCCTTCTCCTCCTCGCCTCGTCTATTTAATTACGCGAGAAAAAACGCGAGCGCCAGACGCGAGCTCGCGAGCTCACGTACTCGGCAAAGTTCGCACGTAGCTGCGCAGGTGCGCGCGACCGACGGCAGTAGCAGCAGCAGCAGCAGCGGCGGCGGCGCCTCGTAACTTTTCAACTAAATAAACTGCAGTTTGAAGCCACTCGCCTCTCGGCCCGGCGTCGTCCGCGTTGCAGCGGCACTCGCAGCACCGCTTAATAATCCAGGCGCCCTGGTAGAGCCGAACGAGACGCGCGTACGGATGGGGCTTTGAGAGGGAAAGAGAGAGAGAGAGAGAGTAGCCTTAGTATAGAGGGGAATGCGATTGGTGGGATTATCGTTAGCCGGAGTGGCGCAGGGTTTTTGGCGGGTAATGGCGAGCTTCGATGTGGCTGCTGTGTATAGCTGCTGCTTGGAATGATCGGAATACGCTCGAGATGTATGAGAGAGATAAATGTTTACTAGTTTTTTTCTCTATAAAGTGCTATAAATTTTAATTTACAAATTATGAATAATAATTAATTTTAAATGAAGAAAGGGGCAGGCAATATTAATTGTCAATAGGTTTATTTTTAAAGAAGGAAATCATAATATTTACAAACTGTCGATTTAGAGCAAAAAAGTAAGAAAAATCATATGAAACAAAAAACTCACGCATAAATGATAGTTTTTCATCAACAGCGAATGAACGTATAGATTCCCAAGTTAGTCATGATTAATTCAATTGCTTAATCAAAGATAAGTTTTTCTATCTTCGCTACTAGAAAGATACACTTATACATATAAATCTCGACGACAAGAATCGTATATATTAATATTAAATCTTATAGAAAAAATCTAAATATGCTAAAATTCTAACGTTTGTTTATAAAAAATGTGTGTATCTGTAAGTAATCAGCGTAAGTACAAAAAGACTAGCAATACACTATCAAGTTTCCGGCGTGGTTTTGTGACAATTTTAATCAATGCCAGACGGGTTCTCCGGTGATGCTGTCGAATTCCGGTCAAATAAAATCATACGATAAGCTCGCAAGATAGACGAAAAGTAAAGGGGCTTCGTTTATAGTTCGTTTAGTTTATGTTGGGAGTTCAGAGAAAGCACGATGACGCCTCGACATTCGCTGTGAGTATAATTACAGCTGGATAATCAAAAATTATTTTGACATTTAATCAATTGGTTTTTTTGTATTAAATTGTCATAAAGTTCGGGGTTATATTAAAGGTGAGCAAAAGAAATTGTGTTGACGAAAGTATAAATGTTTTAGTGTACTGTTTTTCATTTATGTGGCCTGTGCACTGGCAGTAGTTATTGATAAACATCATGAATATGGAAATGATGAATTGGATGCAGTTGTTGACGAATCCAAATATGATAATAGGTATCGCAAGCGGTTTCCTCGTAATGTTGACACTGACGATATCAACGTAATCTCAGGTATGTACTCTATTATTAGGAAAACCGTTGTTATAAAAAAGTTTAATTGTAATGTCATTAAGATACATTTCTTGGGAACAAACTTAACAAGTCAGTGAATCCCTGCGAGAATCCCATGAGTTACGTATGCATTACGGACAATCCCAAAGGATTCGGAGTCATGGCCAATCGATCCAAACTTAAATCTATGGAGGAAATTAAGGATTACGCTTTAAGTAAGTTAAAAGAGATGTGAGTAATCACGTTTCATTACAAAATTTGCAATGTAATAATGGTTTTAGGTCTCCTGCATGAAAAAGTGAAACCGAATGATATGAAGTCATTGAAAATCGAAAAACAACTAATGCAGATGTGTAAGAATCTTGGTTCGTACTCATAAAATTATATGATTGCAAATAACAAATGCAAATTTGTCCTATATATTTTATGAAACATATTATAATTTAACTTTGTAGAAGAGGCAGACTTTTTGTCACTAAAGGAGGAAATTCCATACATCGATTTATTTAGTCTTATTTTTAAGATAGTCACGAAAAATAAAACATGGCAGGATATTGATAAACAGTTATCAGATCACGGCTTTGGTCATTACTTTTTCGATATCAAAATTGTACATCACCCCGAACTTCCAAACCGCAACATCATTCAAGTGAGAATCATAAAATAATTCTACTACAATAAACAACTACATTTTAACATGTTTTTAAATTATTAGCTAGAACCTCCGCAATTTGATATCGATAATTTTGGAGTGGAATTAAGCGCTACCAATCGTCTCTTCCATTTATTTGGTTACTCTTTTGCAGAGGCCATTGCACAAGAAATTAAACCTTTGGATAGCACAAAAGCCATTTTGAGATTCGTAGAAAGTCTGATGACTGTGAGTTCAATCGTTTATTATGAATGGATTTTTTTATAATTCTTTTTTTTTATGTTTTCTTAGACGATTTATGACTCATATGCAAAAGGAGACGATGACTTTAGTAAGCCTATGACATTAGAAGTATGGAATAATATTTACCAGGCAAATGGACGTAATCGTTATGCAAGTGTAAATATGGTATACCTTCATAATTTGTTGATCATTAATCATTGACAAGGTAATCTAAAAACATCCGTAAAAAACTTTATTTACTTAAACTTTTCATTTTTAGTTGAATTGGATTCAAACATTTAAGGATGAGTTTAAAAGAGTGAATATTACTATTAACCCTAATGAATTCATTGTTTTAAAGCATCCCAAATATTTTGAAGCGCTTGCCAGTCTTTTAGCTTCCACGCCGAATGATGTTATAGGTATTTATGTATTCTTTCTAATTCTTTCAAATAAAATCAATCTCATATCATAACAATTTTTCTCTTACAGCTGAAACAATTTTGAGCAGTAAAATAATGAATATTCTCAAAAAGATGCATAGAATTAGACGAGAAATTAATGGCGACATGGTGTATGTTAAATTCTCTTATAAATATTATACAGTTTTATTGATATTCTATTTAATTTTATAGAAATATATTTACAGAGCGTATCAGTGTTTGAAAATGTTTAAGCTGCATGCCATTCCATACATCGTCATGAAGAATTTTGATAAGAAAATTGATGTAATGCAAAAAAATTATATACTTTCTACCTTCGTATTCATACTTTATTCTAATTAATTATTTATTTTTGTACAGGTATCATTACGAAAAACTTTGCATGAAATTGAGGAGAACATTATTAATGTTCTAAGTTCCGAAATTGGGAAATCCAATTTACATCAAGCAGAGAAAAGTTACTTAAAATCAGAATTGAAAGCTGTCAAATTAATTATTTTCGGTACAATTGATGAAAATTATATCTCAGATTATTATGGAAACGTAAGTGACTCATACCATCGTCGTTATTATCGCTATTGCAAAATATATATTTACATTTATTTTTCCACTCTAGTACGAAGTTGGCTACAGTTTTTTGCTCTCTTCGCTGAGTTTCCAAAGAATGTTAAAAGATAAAGAATTAAGTAACTTGAGACGGACTTCTGAGTAAGAATAATGTTTTTAATATATATTATAATTTAATTTCGCTCAATTAATACAATTATTAATAAATAATTTACGTTATACAGCTTACCAGCTGATTATCTAATGAGTGTAACTTCTACCGAGGACGTGTTCAATCTTCATAACATTATAGGTAAGCTTAAAAACCGATACATCATTTTATTACAGGTTTCTGAAAACAATTTAATTCTTCCAGCTTTTGCAATTTACAAGTTACGTTATGAAGTAAATGCAGTTTCAACTTTAACAAAGTAAGATATTTCATTTTAAATTTTATATACCATTTCGATTGGCTGTGATCGATTTTTCTATTCAATTATTTAAGAGAAACGCTTTACGGAACCTATGGAGAGAAAATAGCTAGTGCAATCCATGAAATACTCATGCGTGAAATAATACGAGACAATCGTACGTATTATGTACATATTTGTTAAATTTTTACATCAGAACATAGACATTCGTTTGGAAATAATCCGTACTGTATTTTACAGGTATGAAAATATTAGCTGAAAGGGATATGTTTACTCGCAGAGATAAATATACTCCAGCAGTTTCTCAATGCTTTGCTGATGTTAGTAACTATATCATTTACAATAAAACTGCAGTTTTAACAATATTTTAATGTAATTCCAATTTTAGAAATCCGTCAATCTAGATATCATGGATTCCTTCGGCCTAGAAATCGCGAATAAAGCTATGTTAGAAGATCTCCAGACCACTGCACCCAATGCGCCTGGCGATAGAGAATCATGGAACCAGCAGTATTATTTGTCTTTTGTTAATGTAAGTATCGATTGTAACGTATGAGTGAAATGTATTTATATATAGAATGTATATATCGATAATCGATACCGTGTGATTATAATTTTACAGTTCAATTGTGGAAGAAAGAAGGAAATTATGAGAAAGATCTTGTCGAGTTCACCAGGATTTTCCAACACATTCAAGTGTGAATTCACATCAACGAACAATTGTGGATTAACTGCATTTTCAGTATCGTCGATGAAAAATGAAACAAAGTATTAAATTCATAAAAAATTTACCGATACTATCTATCGTTGTTATATTAATCAATTAATTTCGCATTTCTAATAAAACCACTTTTCAAATAAATCGCACATTGTGCACCTTTATTCGCTCAATTTAATTCTCTATCACCGAGCGAAATTAGCTTGATTTTTACGTGGAAATATGAAGACGTCAAAAAGTTCATTGGAACAAGCCTCGCACACGAGTGGGAGCAGGTAATGCCGGGTATAAAGTATAATCATCGACCCAGGGGCCACATCCAATTAAACTTCCGCAAGGCTAATCTATCAGGACTGATCAACTTTTCTGCTACTTTTATGCGAGGTGATTGTCATACCAATTTTCAAGTGAACACGTGTTTCGAATTTAATTCGCTTCGACGTGGAACAGAATGCGCGTATTGCACGATAGTGTCTTTGTTAATTTCGATTCAGCCAATATTTGCCACAAAGTACGACTATTTAATTTTTAATCAAACCATTATAAAAAAAATTTTCTTTGATTATTTTACGATTTTTTTGAGATTTTGAAAACTTAATACCTTTTTACAACATGATTTTTATTCTTCGTGTTTCAAGTATTAAAGAACTAAGAATCGTATAGATATATCATATATATTTTTTCCCTTTTTATCCATAACCACGTTAATACTATAATTAAAGCTTAAAATTTAACTACAGAACGAATAATTCAGCATAAAATTATATATTTATCATCATTTTCTATAATATTTCGATTTGGACACGGAAGGGCCGTCTCTCGGTAAAATATTTACACCGCAATTCAGTCTCGATTCCCGTTCTTATACGACCTCCTGAAGACATAATTATAACAAACGTCAATTTTACCCGACATAATCCAGCAACGGTGCGGGCTGGCCACACACCGTCGCTTAATAAATTCCAATAAACGTCAGATTCAACGGGTCGGGGGGGCTACTTCGTCGACTCCCCCCCTCTCTTCCTTCTCTCGCCACTGTATATATATCTTATTTACACCTCGAAAACCAGTCGCGGGGCTCGTTCCTCGACCGGCCCCTAAATCCCGGACCGCGAGAACCACTACCTCCCCCTTCCACCTCGTGCAAAGCTACAAATTCGTACGCGAAGGTGTATATATATATATATATATATATAAACGTACATGAAAGAACGTAGACGCGCGTTGAGCAGAGCTACAAATTCACCTACGCATGTGTGTGTGTGTGCGCGAACGCGTAGGCGACGCATTAATCTTGCGGATCTTTAACGAATAGCCCGTAAGAGAGAGAAAGAGAAAGAGAGAGAGAGAGAGGGAGGGAGAGGGACAGCAGGCAACGTACGACGGCGCATTACGTGATCTCGTAAAAATGTTAATGGCCGCGAAACGGCCGAGCGAGAGAGAGAGAGAAAGGGTGTATGCGTGTGTGTGTGTGTGTGGCGTCGCCCGGGACGTGCACGGCCGTCTAATGGGGCTTGCGAGCGCAAGCGCGATTTTAGAGTTCGCGTGTGTACGGCTTTTTTCGCCCGGCGTACCCTCCGCCTCCTCCCCCCGCACTGCAGGTTGTAAACGATAATGTGCGCGCGCGGGCGCGAGGGAGAATGGGAGAGAAAAGAGAGAGGGTGGAAGAGTTTGAACGAGGGGGAGGGGGAATGGCTGTGGAGGATTCGCGGGAGGATGGGAGGGACGCTTTGTTCGGAGCGGTTTGGTGATTGAAAAATTGAAGATTTTGTCCGTTACTGGTGGAGATGGGTATATTGGTTGCTGAAAATTGTAATTGTAAAAGTAATAATTCGTTCGTTGAAAGGAAAGTAATATTAAGGAAAATCATAAAGGTGATATTTAGGAACAATTATGAACGTTGTTATACGACGTTAATCAAGCCGTTCGGAAACTGATATAGTCGAAAGACTACTCAATTATAAATGCAATTCGAAGAACGTTAAGAGAGTTTAAGAGCGAAACTTGGCCACTTTGTAAATCTTTAACTTTAATTGGTACTTCAAAAGGTTAACTTCACTGCGAGAGGGTGAACTTGTTGTGTTTGTTGTTCGCGCTCGCGCATGACTGAATCTTGAAAATTTAAAACAACTGCTTCATTTTGAAATTTTGCTATATATAGTTATAGCCACATCAAGAGTGTAATATTTTCATCAAATTCGAATGAAATTCTTTCTAATAAGTGTATATAGGTGGAGGAGAAATTTTCTCGATAGATGCCGTAGAAGTGCGAAAAAATCCTAGTTGACCAAGTACTCGTACCCGCAAACTTTTCGTCTCGAATTTTCAATCCTCGCAGCTCTTTCCAACAATAACACTTCGAGATATATACTCGTGGCTCATTTTCACCCCAGGAATTCAGTTCCAATCTTAAAACTGTCATAAAACTCAGCGCAACAGCGTAGCTATTTCCAATAATCTGAAGGCGAAACTTGTCGACTACGGTTTAGTTTCTTTTTTCTCTTCAACTCGACGATATTTTATATTTCTCACGAGAAAAAAGAAACGTTCGGAAGATTTACCACTGACGAGTATTTTCGAACTTCGAAAACATCAATAGATTTAATAAAAAAAATCACTTGTACTAAACCTACAAAACTATCTAAAATCTCCTAAACCGATATCTCTTGTCCCCCTCGTACCCGAAAATAGAAAAAAAAGAGACTATCACCAACGACGACGACAAAGAAAGCCCTGACATCTCCCATCCCCTCTCTACACACACACCCAGCCACATATATACAGAGACACAGCGCTCATTCGTTTCGCTCGAGTTGACTCGAGTCGTCGTCGACCTGGATGGACGTCATCAGCGCGGCTGATATCCCCGCGCCGTAAACTCGCGGAGCGAGCGCCGTTTAAGAGTTGCTCGCGCTGGATTTCGAAGATTTTAGAGCGACAGTTTCGCCGCCCACGAGGTAGCACCGAATGAAAAATGGGTTAACGCCCGGATTATGGATGTGTGTGTGTGTGTTGTTAGCGAATTTCCCGTCCTGCTCTGTAGGTTGTCGAAATTATTTTAGTTGTTGCGAGGGTATAGAGAAAGACGGGTTGGGGTTTAGGTGTCGTTGAATGAAATGTCGTTTTATAGACAGTAAAATGGACAGTTTAACGGTGTTTTTCACTGGTATAAAATTTTGTGCCATAGGTTTTTATTATATCATTTAATATTTCAACCCCACTAAAAAGTTTTCTTTTATTTATTCTAATTTTCAATGGATTTCTATATAGCAGTGCAAGTTCTTAATGAGATAGAACTGAAACGGCTACACCACAGTGATATGAATTTTTACTACAAAATCTGTCTTTTTCATACCACAAAAACGCAACAATTCGACATCACCTTCCGGCGGCGGAACAATCTCGAGTCATTTCGTGCGGCCCCACAAACAACCATAAACCCTCCCGACGCGCCCTAGCGGCGTGCAATCAGTGCTCGTTAGTCGCCGGCTAATTAAAACGGATTCTCTTCTCTCTCTTCCCCTCTCTCTGCTTTCTGGGTGCGAAAAACCGGCCAACGCGAAGGCGTTAACGCCCCGATCATTGCCCGGAAGAAAGGAACGCGTGCTACGAAGAGAGGGGAGAGAGAGAAAGAGAGAGAGAGAGAGAGAGAGAAGAGAGAGCGAAATCCCTCATGATTTTACGAGCGGCCGCGAGTTATGAGATAAGAGGCGGGCGCGTGCGGGAAATATAAATGTTTCCGTATATCAGCCGGCCGCGCGCGCGATTTACGACGAGCTTATCCGCGCGCGCGGGGGGAGAAGAGAGAGAGAGGGAGAGAGAGGAGGTTTTAACTGTTTTATAGAATGTCCGGCTATTGACTGCCTCCGCTCCTGCTGCTGTGTGCGATTTATCGGAGCGGGGATTATTAAAAAAACGAGGGAAGGAGAGGAGAGAGTAATTGCGAGAGATGATTGTTCAGAGGAGGGGAAGAGTATATAGTTGGGAAGATGTGTAATGCGGAAAAACGCGAGTGATCGTGATGGGTGGACTGGATTTTGTACGACGCTTTTAATAATTTATAATGGTGGGAGGGGAAGAACTGTACGATTTGGTATAGCTATATGCGATGTGTTTTCAGGGTAATTGAAATGTTGAGATAGCCGAGAGGATGAACGTAAACGGGGTTGGATATATATTTATTGGGTAGGGCTGTATCACTTTTTCTGCTCCATTAGTTTTTATAAATGTTCTTTGATTAGGATTCTTATTAATGGCGCCTCTTATACGTATAACGTAGAAAACGACGTGAAATAGCTATAATTTTGTTTTAATTTTATTGCATGGAGAAAAGTATTATTGCTTTATTTTCGATAGCTTTCAACGTATCCACTAAAAATGAGAAAGCGAAAAAAAAAATTGAAACAAAAAATGTGCAAAACCCATCGCACATCCATTCGCGTTACATTCAACCTCAACAACAGGCGAAAATCCACACGAGCTTACAGCGAAAAAAAAAGAATCTCTCAACTACCCTCAGCTCATCGGGCGCCTCGTAAAACTGCTTTTTTTCCCCATCGTGTGTCCGACGCAACGCAATCTCCCTTCACCTCCTCTCTCCCTCCCTCTCCTGTCCGTCCATTCTATCTCCCTCTTCCTCATGTGCGCAGTACGCGCGTCCGCCCACAGCACGTCCATCAGAATTTCATGCGATAGCACATAATTGGCCGGCGGCCCGCCAGAGATAAGCGGGCGGATTGTTCTGGCCGGCAATGCGGGAAATTATTTTCCGGATGGCTATCGAGCTCTATATAGCTTGGCTCAAGGTTGGCTATCTTGTCTTGCGCATCTCCGCAGGCGATTCTTTTTTTTTTGGCCACGTGTGGTTCGTCGTTATTGACGAATTATTCGGCTGGTATTGTTTTTACGACGGTGATTCGGAGCCGAGTGGAGGTGCGAGATTACGTCGTGATGGGAGGACGTATTGTTTCTTTTGAGCTATTGAGAAGGTTTGTGGAGAAAATGGAGAGAATGAGGAGAAGAACAGTTTCTTTTTTTATGTTGGAATTCAATTGTTCGATGGTGTTTGGGGAAAGTTTTGTGCTTTATATAAAAGATACATTACCGTTAGTGACACGTAATAGTTACATATTATTATTATTATTAATAATAATTTAACTTTAAGGGTTAAATAAAGCTTTATACAGGCTGGACGTAATTTATAATATTTATTTAATTGTAAATAATAACCTTAATACCATTGTAAATGACAACCATAAGTTATATATTATTTTATTAACTTTTCGGTTAAGGATAGTATTTTACTTTTATTTTATAATTATATACCAATTTAAACTAAATTTTGGTATTTACATTCGACAGCATTAATATTTCAATCACTAACAATAATTTTAGGTGCATTACGTTTTTATTAGATATTGAATTTTAGCAATAATGCTTCCATTTAATTAACGCATTTACTATAAAATATTCTTTATTTTCTATCAGGGTATTTCATTTTATATTTTCATTTACATTATATAATCAAACAAAGTAAGTCAATTTATAAGCTAATAAAAGTTTAAACCATTAAAAAGAAAATAAACGATGAAAACGTTGACCATATAAACTAAAAATATCTATTTTAAAAGCTATTTTAGAAACATTAGCAATATTTATCAATTTTTATATGTTTATATTTGATTAATGTAAAATGTTATCCTACTATTCTGCAATAATAAGTATAAAAACAAAAGTTTGAAAATAAATGATTCTAGATCTGTGCGATAATCATTTCCAAAAAATATTGTATTCTCTGATCAAATTTATTCTAAGATAAATGAAAAATTACACTTGTATGTTTCTACATATCATACGTCGTAAATAAAATGTTACTGACAAAAAAGTAATTAGTCATCCGGCAATTATTTTTACTATTACTTAAAAGATTATATCTAAACAGTGCTTACGCAACAAGAATGGCTATAGATAAGAACTACATGAAATATCCATTCTTTACGACCCATTTACTGTATTATTCTCGAAGTGACAAATCATTTACGCATTCGAATTGTAGAACATTGTTTTGAATCGTCGGTAGAACAATGTGTTTTTTCATCAGAAAAACATGGATCATGTATTGTATATTTGTGCTAAAGTTTTGTGAAGTCAGTTCAGGTGTTGCCGCTATAAATGATTCTTTGAATGAACTCGTAAAAAACATCGTTCAGTACATGCAACCGTATCAAGTTACTATTTTTGTGAACAGTACTACAATCACGCCTATGTATAGAACTGTTTATCAAAAAATCATTCAAAATATTCCAAGTGCTACTATTGATTTGTCAAAAATGGAAAGTGCTAAGAAAATGCGATTAATGACTCTACCAGTTTTTAGAAATCCAAGACACGTGACGTTGTACGTAATACTTGACTCAAGGGGTGAAGGTAATGATACATCATTATCTATATATTTAAAGAATATAACCAACTTTTTAATACAATTATCTCCGAAATCTATGAGACCAAAATGTTTGGTTATCACACTTGAGAAGTATTCATATAAAGATAATTACAGAACATTATTAGAGTATATGTGGTCAAAGAAATTTATTGATTTTACAATTATCGAAGTAGATGCCAAAGCGAAATCGGTGATTCACAATTACAATCCATTTTCGCAAAAACTTAAGACTGAATATTTTTATCCATGTATCAATATTTTTCCCAACAAGTTGTTGAATGTAAATGGTTATCCATTAAAAGTTCCAGTATTCATAAATCCACCACACATGAATATAACAAGAGATGAACAAGGCCGTGTAGCAGATATCGAAGGTTTTTTCTATCAAATAACAATAATTGCATCAAAAGCTGCAAATTTCACTATAAAATATGCACTTGACCTAGATAATACGTCAACTGTGATAACCTTGAATAAGACCGTTGATGCAATGGTGCGTGGTCAAGTAAACATGATCCCAATACCACTTCCAAGTATTGAAGAAAATTCTACTTATACAGATCTTGTTATCGAGTTAGACGTGGGCTACATACACGTGAATACAATTGTGGTAGTGCCAATTACATATTTCATAGAACTCACGAAAACACTTGAAATACTGTTTATGATTTTGGTGATACCGTTTGTGATTGCTGCTCTTTCGCGCATTTTGCGAATAGTAAATGTTTACTACGACTACGTTAGATTGTCAGATTTGTTTCGAGTTCTTCTGGGAACCAATGCCGTGGTGATGCCAATAAAAATGATGGATCGAATAGTATTTATAAGCATCATCGGTATATCGGTGAGCTATTCATTTACTTTTTACACCGAACTCATCAACGTAAACGTAATCCAAAGAGAAGTGTCATACGACAACTTCGAAGCCATTAGCAAATCACCTCTTACTATCAACATCAACAAGATTATGTTCAACCGTACCTTTAACCTCGACGACCCATACGTCCAGAGAATAAAGAAAAAGACCGTGGCAGTACCTTTTACGAAGGTCTGTGACGACAGAATGTTGAACAAAAAGAACTGCATGTGCCTTATGTCGCATGTTCGAGGATCGATGATCACAAACCGCTACCGTAACTTCGATGGTTCTGGTATCACGAAAATTGCTAAGCCTGTCTTCGCAACCGAGAGATGGACTTACATATTTGAGGGTGGCTCACCCTATGTGGAACGCTTTTATCAATTGATGCAGAGAATTCACGAGTCTGGAATCTGGCGAGTTATTAAATACAGAGAAAAATATGTAGAAAAGCTCGAGTTCAAAGAGGAGAAGAGCAGCGCAGAGACAGTCTTCCTTACGCAGCTTGTGTCGATTTTAGTGGTTGGCTACACACTGTCCATACTGTTGTTCGCAATAGAGATCATTTTATATCGAACAGGATTGCACAAGTACTTTAATTCTACAAGAATAAAGAATTTTTGACACAGTCATTGTTATTCTGGTAAGATCATCTTTTAATACATAAATAACTGTACGGTTCCTTTTCCAATTAAACATTTTAGTGCCCAATATACCAACTCTACACTATTACATTCGAACGAACCCATCCGAGCTCCATACACCTCAAACTTTATTATCAATCAACACTCTTCATCCCATCTGCACACTGGCCGTAGCTCGCTTACCGGCATTGAAGCATTAGCTGACCTAATTACGTAGTTAACATCTCCATCGCCATATCAACTTACACGTACATGTATATATACGCACGATGGTATATATACATGGATATATACGCCAACAACAAGCGTTACGCCAGTACGAAAGTTAGGGTGTACCCCAGGTGCGGGGGCGTAAAACTGCGCCTCGGCTAACGCGATAACTTTACAGTTTTGCACGCGCGCACCGTTGCGGGCAACAATAATCGTTATACGCGGCCGTGCGCGCGCACACGTCCATTAAGCGGGGAAACTGCGGAATTAGGGGAAATTTGATTCGAGGCCTTTTTGCGGCTGGACGAAGATTGCCCGCGTTTAAACAATTTCGTACGGAGTGCCGAATTAACCGGTTCGATTATTGTGATTGCGGATTTATTCGGTAGTGA
This sequence comes from Torymus tubicola, assembly GCA_035583055.1. NCBI lineage: Eukaryota > Metazoa > Arthropoda > Insecta > Hymenoptera > Torymidae > Torymus > Torymus tubicola. The sequence continues at coordinate 57,615 of JAWWEQ010039714.1, forward strand.
ACGTTAGTTATAGTAGGCACTAGTTTTTATAACAGCATGAAAACGGTTCGGGTTACATCAATAAGCGAGGTAAACGAGATTTATATTGATATAAAAAGTTATATATTTTATAAATAATTGCTGTATATAAGTGTAAGAAAAATAATATTTGTTTGTCAGTCAAATAAAGTTTCTCCGCTACTTGAAACTTTCTCTTGTTTACGAGTAATGAAACCCCTCCATCGTCTCATTAAATTCGCACCGAGTATCTACGCACCATTATAATTTCTTAGCTTCATCGCTTGCTTTTAATATACGCATCATCAATACCTACTGCACTGATAGCGCTTTCGCGAACGGTGAGATCATTTTTTTTTTATACAACTGGTCGATCTCGAGGCCGAGCGCGCAAGAAACCATAAAAGAAATACGTCCGATAAACAATGTTAAAAGCCGACTAATGGCACGTGAATTCTGGGACTCAGTTGAATAAAGCGTGCATTCGCAATCTTTATGCTCCTGCTGCGCGCGCAGCAGCGTGCGGAGCTCCATAAACGTGAGAGAGAGAGAGAGAGAGAGAGAGAGAGAGAGAGAGAGAAAGGAGAGGAAGCGCGCAATTTCGCGGAGGTATTTGTCTTGACGGTGTCGGCTCTTTCTTCATCCGGAAGTCGGCCGCGACGAGCTAGATGGATCGCGCGTGTTATTAGCTCGTGTAGCAGCGTTTTATTGTTGATAAAAGTTAATGTTGTTTGTTTTTTGCTTGAGGTTAGGAGAAACAGAAAGAGAGGGGGTAGAATGAGAGAGGGACAGAGTGTAGAAAAAGATAGAGATTCGAGAGCCATAGTGAGAGAGATAGAGAGTAGAGGGGGATAGAAGTAGAGTAGAGAAAGTAGAAGGAAATAGAGGAAGAGATAGAGTAGAGGAATAAAGAGGGATAGAAAGACAGAGAGAAAGAGTAGAAAGAAAGGTAAAAATGTACTTAGATCGTATTGGAATGAGTTTACTTGATGGTTGAGAGATAAAAAAATAATACAGATATCCAGATGAATATTAGAGCAAGGTTTTTAATATAATAAATAAATAATTGAAAGTCAGCTCCGTTAATGATAAATTATAGTCGTAAATTAATATTGAAATATAGAAAAAAAAGAAAGTCATCCTTGGTAGGATTCCTATAAGGAAGAACTTTATTTTTTGTTTCAATTATTATAGTAGTGTACAGTTACTTTGAAAATGAAAAAGATGGTAAATCCTCGGATGATATTTCCCTCTTACGTCCATTCCAATAAAGAGATTTTGAGTAAATAAGAAAAAATCTTCTTTTGAAAACAATTGACGTCAATGATTTTTTTTAGAGAAAATTTTATACAGAGCCGTTGCAGCTGAGCGAAGATTGCCTGTTTTTAAACAAGTCTTTACTGAGTGCAAAATTCATGGGCTTGGTTATTGTAATTGCGAGGGGATAAAGGTTCGTTATAGTTGTTTTTACTATAGCCGCTTTTTCTTTCTTGAATTTAGTGAAGTGAATCATCTTTCCAATCATATAATGTCCACTACGTAATCTTTTTATATTATACATACTTACGAAATTTTGTTGCTTCTTTTCTCAGAATAATTAATAATTTTGAAAATCTGTACTTTACCCAAACCTTTCATAACAGGTTCTTTTTATACAAATTTTTTTATAAAAAGAAAAAAACTTAAAATAATTATGAAGTTTCCTTGAATTATTAAGAATATTATTAATGAAAAATTACTCAGATATTTTTTAAACTTTTCAAGTGAAAGAACTGCAAGTACCTGTTAAATGCTATCTTTTAATTCTATTTTTCTTAAATTTATTTTGAAATTTCTTTTGAAAAATAGTAGCTTGAACATTTTCAAACTAAAAAATACTATTTTATATTTTAGGGAAGAGAAAAATGTACAAAAGAGAAAAAAGAAGTATTCCACTAGTTTTATTTTTAAAGCTGTTTTCTTCATAATGTAAAAATTTTGGTAACTTGTGGATTTATTTAATTTAGAACTGAAAAGTTGTACTTATCAAATTTCTTCGAATATGATTATTTTTCAACTAATTTTATCACAAATCTAATATAATTTCAAAATATGATCTCTACAGATTAATGATAAGTGAAATTTATTTTTTGCAGGTCATTTTAAGAAGAAAAATTTCCGTTGGTCGCCAGCATACCTGTCGATCAAATATTTTTAATCAGAAGCACAAAACGTATGTATTGACTTTATTTGGTTCTGTAAAAAAAAAAAAAAAATAAAACGTAGTCTATCATAAGTTAATTTTAAATATTCTCTTATTAAGGATCAAAAGTTAAAAAGTCTCGATATTTTTTGCAAATACAAATTTGATAGTCTTTGATTTTCTATATATTATAAGTCAAAGTATGCAAACAATCTTTAATTTATTTTATTGAAATCCATGTTTCGGAAGGTACTTTAATAAAATAAATTATACGTTCTTAATCGGATAAACCACCTTAAAAATCTCATACGCATAATCCAAATTCATTAAAATATTACATTTAATTCAAATCTGATCTTGAAGTTAGTTCAAGCTTAATTTAATTATTTTTATTATTCTTAAAAGTTTTCAGGATGAAACCTTATCCGTTGTATTTTTAATAAATCTAAAATAACATAATAATAACGAAAAAATAGTAATAATAATGATTACATCTTTCGTAATTATAATTAGTGATCGAAACTGAGAGTACTTTATTAAAAGGTGTTATAAAATATGGATATTTTAAGGAAACAAAATGAAAATATATCGTTCTTTTTATCTTTATAATATGTAATGGATACAAAAAATTTCCAAATAACTTTGATAGTCCTCGTGTCCATCTCACCAATTTGCTTATATAACCCAAAAATAAGAAATTCCAGTTCTCGAATGATCTGAAGTTTTATTTTCAAAACCACTTTTTAGCCATATTCACGTTGATCTCATGCAATTTATATTCACATATAATCCAAAAATTAAAATTCAATCGTCATTCAATTTCAAATTTAGTTTTTATTTTAATATATACATCATCAATACCTACTACACTAATAGAACAATCTCGAAGAGATTTTTTTTATACAATCGATAGAATTGGAGGCCGAACGCGCAAATAATTATAAAAAAAATGTGAAAAATATTGACTAAGAAAATGCAAAGAGAAAGGTTAATAAAGCAAAAATAAATACAAAATTAATAACACACTGTTAGACAGTCAATGTTAAGATTCACAACAAGCATTTACTGATAAGAACGATCCAGATCTCGGTCTTATTTCCTTTTATGAAACATAAGAAGGCCACTGACTGGTCACCTTACTATTTATCAGCATCCAGTAAGAAAGCTATAAAAAGGCATCGACGCAGCGTGGATCAAGCACAGTATAATTTTCGAAGATGAACCGAGTACCCGAATACGTAGAGTGGCACGAGCTACAGCGCCGCGATGCCGCAGACCTCGTTCGCGAGTTCGCCGACGACATAGCAGAGTGGCGGGGAACGTGCCTCGATGTAGGTTGTGGACCGGCCGTCATTACCCGGGATATTGTCCAGCCAGCGTTGAACGAGAGCACAACAATCGTTGGTGAGAGTCGCAGGATTTTTTCCTTGCATTTAGATTTGGAGAGTGAAATCGTTAATGAGTTTTGTATGTACATCACAGGTATGGATATATCTCCGCAAATGATCGAGTACGCAAAGAAAACCTACGAGAAGGAGTCTCAATTCTCGTTCATAGAGTTCAACATTCAAGCTAAAGAAATTCCTGAGGACTTGATCGACGCTTACGACAACATCATTTCCTTTCATTGTTTGCATTGGTGTCCCGATTCCAGGTAAAATCCAAAATGTTTATTAAATTTTAGTTTACGTATACTTCACATATATATATTCCAAATCAATATCGCCTTCTTTTTATGTAGGAGAGCGTTCAATAATATTTACGAGATGCTGCGTCCAGGTGGTAAGTGCTTAGTCATGTTCATGGGGTTCAACGAGAACTTCAACAGCTGCGTGACCATGCTCAATAATCCAATTTACAAACCATACCTGAAGGTATATATACGCCGTTAAATATTTTATTACTAATAGCGTCTAAAGCAACGCGTAGATATATATCTAATCGCTCGATCTCCATCACATTTACATATAAATATTCACACACAGGACGTCGTAAAACAGATGCCACCCTTTCACTCGGACGATGATCGCAGAGGGGAGCTGAAGAAACTTCTGACGAGTATTGGCTTTGATGTTCTTCACTGCAGCGAGAGAGAACGAACGTATGTCTACAAAAACATTCGCAGCCTTGACAGTGAGTAAACGTATCCTTATTGTTGATGACAGACGAATGGTTTATAATATTTAACGTGTCATTCCATTACTATAGAGCACATAAGAGCGGTGAACGTATTCGCCGACAGGGTACCTGAGGACATTCGGGAAGATTTTGAGACGGAATTTTTACATGACCTCGCGAGCAGAAAGTTTTCCTTCTCTGACAGCAGCGACGATGGAATAGAAGAGCCGAAACTACTGGAAAGATATAGTATTTTAATCGCCTATTTTAGAAAACCAGACAGCTGTGAGCCGAGGAATCTGCGAAATGTTCTGCGAAGTCACTAAAACTGTAAGGCTCGTATTGTAATTGTTAATTGTATTCGACACTTTCTTTGTTAAAATATTATCTTATTTTGCATTTAGTTGTATATTATACACATGAAACAAGCGCGTTTTAAAACTATAGCAGCAGCACGACAAGCTCCCGTTAGCTACCGCAGAAGGGTAAAAAAAACAGTTATCCATAAGTTCGAAAGTTCGCGGTAACTTAGACGTTAGTTAATTAAAACTTAAATTTATTGTTAAATTCTCTCTCAGGTTCGAAAAACTTTTCCAGCCGCGCCCGTCATAAAACGCTCTGAAGGTTATCGGAAATTTCGTCCTGTTTCGTCGTGCTAAAGAACACGTGTATAACGTACGTTTCTAATGAAACATTCACCTTCTCCCATTTCTTTTTCAATCCATAATTATTTCTTTAAAACATAAGAAAAGGTTTTAACCGATGTACTGAACTTTAGACTGTAATTATTATATGTATATACTTTGGTGTATAACAATATAACGATCGTTTGCGTAATAAACCACAATAAACTAAAAACAATGACGTGTTCCTCATTCGATGCAGCAAATTACTACTCCCCATCCAACTCCATAATTTTTGCTCTCCCCTCGTCGTCCAGCTTTCCAGGTACAAGAGATACACACATAGGCGACTAATGCCGCTACGGGTGATAATGGCGCGCACCCACGGGAGCCCTTTTGTCTCGTATCTGCGAGCGCGGGGAACACGAAGAAGAGATCCGAGCCCACGTGCACGCGCGGTTATTTACACGGCACGGGGATGCCCTGAGAGACTATGGCTTCCTAGTGAGTTTGTTCCTATGTGGGTGTACGCTTGTTTGACCGAGTGGAATCGTCAGATTTTTTGTAATGAATGCTAGGATGTTATGGTGGTGTGAATGATACTGGTGAGCGTTGTGTTGTAAGTAGGTTTTTTTTCTCAAACCAACGCCTAATAAAAATAGATGTTTTTGAAAAGAAAACCTTTTCCATATTTTAGAAAATAAACATGAATGAACAACTAACGACCGCACTAAACTAAACAATCCAAGTACCAAAAAAAAAGCAATGACAAAATAAAGAAAAACCGCACCATACAAAACGAAAGCAACCGAAAGACGCAGAGAGCTTAAGAAAGCCGCGCGGGCAAAAACGCGGCATCGTAAATATCGGAAAATTGGAAATCGGTTAGCCGCAGTCCTTGGCGCGCCACGGACACAATATCCCTGTATCCTACGTACGTATACGCGTAGGTGTGTGTATGTAAAAATTCCGCGATATCATATTGAAATCTGGAACAGCGCAGACGCGGCGTTTCAGAAAGTGCTAGGGAGAATCCGAGAGTGATATTGCGGTGCCGGGACGAGGATTAGTACCGAGAACGCGTAGTTTTTCGTACTGTTGTCGCTTGTGCTAATTTCGTTGAGGACGGTGGAATGAAGTAGTCTACGTTGCGTGTGGTAAACTGTGAAGTACTGTGAGTACTGTTTGTAAAACTACGTTGTCCTGGAGATAGCTAATTAGTAATTGTGGTTTAAACAACGTGATACAAAATGTCTGCAATGAAGTTTTCCATGAGTTTTAATGGTGACGGTCTTGGAATTTTCTTGAAGGGGGTTTTCTTTAAGGACGCTTATTCAATCAGATTTTTTGATTGATTGAGTTCTAATGTTACCAACTACCTTTTCGCATGGGAACCGCACAGTCATAGCGTCTTTTAAGAATCTTAACAGGTACAAACCTCATTCAAACAGTTAAAGGCGAATTTTATCTTTCCCGTAAATTGCAAACACACACTTGTTTAAAAAAATATACCAATGTGCAGCGATATACAGATTTTTTTCCTTTCGCGAACGCTACACCTAGCTATAACAGCGCAAACAATAACAACTCCATTCCATATCCCTTTTTCCCGCCATCGATCGTTCGCCGCAATCCGCGAATCGCGTTATCGCTCATTGATAGTCCCGAATCCGCACGAGCGCGCAAAACGAATGGAGCAGCCGTGCGGCCACCGATTTATTGGTCGATGAATGTAGGCTATACACTTGCCTGTCGATAGTACGTTTAGTAAGGAGAATTCACGTTGTAGATGATGTCGTAAGAATGGGTTACCAAATTGTTCGTTATGCTTTTTTTTATTTATCCATTAAAAACAATATACTGGCTGTGTTATATACGGTGTCCATAAATATTCTCGATTGTATTTACAACCATGCGTATATAGGATACTTGATCAAGCTATTCACAAGTTTTCTAATTTATGTCTCTTGAATATTTGAAAATTATGTCGAAACTATCAGCGATAAACGATAAACAATATACTAAAACCATCAGTAACCTTAATGTAGGTTACATGCATAGTCGTTTTTATAAATGCACATCAACCGTTTTAGCTGCACTTTTAATCAGTTACTCTTGCTAATCAACACTTTAGAAGAGGCATTTTAAAGGGTAATATACCCTGGAAGAGCGAAATTTAAACAAGAAAATTCGCACAACATATCATCCGCGTATAATCAACTGACCTACCGACCAAAATTCCACAACCCCGCGTGAAAACTCCTCTCGGCGAAGTTTCACTTTCCGCTTTTATAAAAGTCGAAAATACCGCGCACGCGCGCGCTATCATACATATCCATTCGGCTTTCCGACACATACATACACACACGACGTACAAATTCCCGGGGATATTACACGGGACTTTTTCGCGCCAAGTCAAAACGCCCCCGCGGAATTGGATGTTAACACGCGAGCTGTTCTCCCTCTCTCTCTCTCTCTCTCTCCTTTCGCTTCTTTTTCGTCCGACCATTTTTGCCTGCGCGTGCGCGCGGAAAAGCGTGGCTCTTTGTGCGTTCAATTTATGCGGCTGACTTTTTTTTCTCGGTTTGCCGTGTTAGCCTCGGTTTGCTTAGGATGTCCAGCGATTAACAGGGACGTTGTTCACTTGTACTTTGTTCGCGAGCAAATTTTTTTAAAGCTTTTCTGTGTTTTGGTTTGTTTATTGAAGAGAACATGAGATGTAAAGTTATTTAGTTATATAAACGATAGCTGTTAACAAATTTCCGTATGAATTATTAATATCTGAAACAGTTAAAAAAATCTCTTCTGTTTTGAAAGCCACAAGAATCCAGGCCCAAACCAGCGCATCTCCCTGTCGAGTAATCGAATCCGATCCATGACCTCCGCCAGGGGATTAATAAAGCCGGACGCGTTGGCCGCGTGAAATTCACTCGATCAGCGCGCGGCGTAATCGCGCTCTCCTAGCGAAGGCGACTAATGATCGGCGACGAGTGACGTTGAAATTCACGTCACCGGTCAACGTGGTTGACGGAGATTGCGTTATGGCTGGACGACCCTGGTCGCGTAATTGGGATTTTTCTTGGCCTCCTGGTGTAGTTGAGTTAAGTGGGAAATTTGGGGTTTGCTGGTGCGTTCACCGTGTTGATGTATTGCCAAATCGTTAGAATTATAATTGATTTGTGGTGCAAAAATATATTTATTATGTTTAATGTAATGAGGTTCTTTAAAAAAGAGTTAAATTGAGAATTGATATTTTTAATTAATAAACAGGTTTTAGAGTTGTGTTTATCCCAACGATAGGATGTTTTAGTAGTTATTTTCTATTTTAATCTGGCTGAAACATTAGAATTTTTTTATGATGTTAGACAAGCTATTTGAAAATTCACATATTCAATGAACAAATATTGTTGCCATTACCCGAAGATAGGATTGAAATTCCACAAAAATTTCCGATACTCGTAGCAAAGTCATTATTTTTCTGCGCGTTTTTGCTATATCCATTACGCTTGTTATTTCGAAAGAAGATAATTATAGCTTGGTAATCCGAGAACTTTTCAATCAACACTGTAAAATATAGTTCCAAAACACATTCGTAATATCGCATTAGAAAGATGTTTTCGCCTGTCTTAAAAATATGATAACGAGAAAAATCTTGTAGTGAAAAATATAATTTTCTATAATAATGTATAGTAAAAATTTCTGTAATTATTCATTTTTCTTATACAAATTTCAACTTTTATAATCAATTGTAGTAGTCTTCTTGGTTGTTCCATGTTTACTATAAAAATATCGTAATTTGTACTACAAACCATTTCTTATTGTACAATGTATCAATTCCAAAAATTAATCGTTCATAAATTTCCCAAAAACGATTCCACACCACCCAAACAACCACAAAACCATCGACCACAGTACCACACCATTATTTTTAAATAAACATTCAAATAAAACGAAATCCCATCAACACAATAGCGCATACCCCGCGTCTACATATCAATCCAGTCACAGCACACCTGTAACGCGGGCGTGAAATCGTTAGGAAGCGACAACGGCGTCGGTGGCGGCACCGGAGAAAAACTTGATTAATAGCTGTACACGTGCGCGCGAGAGAGAAAACTCGATATCGCGCGCGTCTCTTCTATTAATCACTATTTCATTACGCGTCGGAGAGGAGAAAGTGATACTTTTAACCTATGCCGGTAGCAAAGATTCATCGTCGCGGCGTTATACTTGTTACGTAGCTGCGGGAAGCTTACATGAGTTATGCAGAATATTTTATTCGGCTGGTACAAGGGAGAGACGATGAAAATCGAGCCGCGTGCGGGTGAGATGAGCAAGCGTGGACCGTCCGTATACGCAGCTGAATGATAATAATAATCATTTATGAATGGTGTTATTCATTATACGGGAGCATGTGATGTGTCTTCCATATAACAATAATATACGCTTTTCCATGATTTATCGGGTAGCGACTAATGAATTTATGACGTAGAGTTAGTTTTTATGACTTTCCGGTCGCATTCGTCAGCGAAACTTCCAGATCTCGTACCGCATTATACATATATATGATTTACGTAGTACACATAATATAAAATGCATATACAATGATCTCCCTCTCATCTCCACAGATAAAATATTGATTTCTATACCACAAAGAATGCATCCCTCCCCATCTGAATTAAATTCACATTTTTATTTACGATTCATACACATTACTGTTGAATTCAGGCTAAACCCACCCCTATACACACCTTCGCATACGACGATTAATAAATAACGCAAAGCGCACACGCGCGCGTATATAGCGTTCACGGTACCGTGACTTTCATTTGACAAGCGCTCGCTACGAAAGTTTTTCATTTTCCCACCGTTTCCACGTCTCCTCCTCTTCATCCACTCCGACACGTCGAGAGATTGCGAATATTCTTCGTTCCCGCTCATCGTCGGGTTTACACGTGCGTGGGTTATATACGCCAGGCCTATATATGCGATTGCGAAAGTATTTCGAGGGTGTATATATATAGGAGAGGACTTGTTTAGCTTAGCTATGCTGTTGCGCCGCTTCTATTTATATGGCCTTGTCTTGGATTGTCTGGGGATATGGTAAGAGGGAAAGATTCGAGTGGAATTTTCTACTCGGATGGGTTCTTTTCTTTTCCAGAGGGCTGTGTATATTTGTGGGTCGGCTCAGAGAGTAAGTGTCAACGAGGTTCTTGTTAGAAAGAGAGATGATATTTTTAACGTTTCGAGCGAAATTGTAATAATATTATTTATTATATCAGAAACATTAAAAACTGTAATATATACGACTGAATATTAAACCAAGGAGATGCGAGTGCGCAATAATTTTGCAATATTTCGCAATATTCCAGACGCTAAACAAAAAAGTGTAATATTAAAAAAGGCCGGAGAAAAAAAAATATGAAGAGAGAAGCCATAATCTTCACCGCGAACACCTCACCTTCGCTCGCCGAAAAAAAAACGAAAAAAGAAGAAAAAAAATATTCATCTTGATACACCGAGGCGCGGGTGCGCGTCACACGTCCTCGCCTTCGCGGCGCAAATTGAAGAAGATGAGACGAGGAGAGGAGTCGTGGTGTGTCCGCCTATAGCGCGAAAATGAAAAAGTCACAGGCGCGGAAAGTGTCTCTCTCTCTCTCTCTTCTTCTCTCGTGTATTAATGGCGAGACAGCACCTCGAGATATACAGAGAGAGGGGAAGATTTTTCGTGTCTCCACGCCGACGAGCAGTTGTATTGCACGCTACGATGGGTAATGAGTTTCGAGGGGGAGAATGGAAATGCGAGAGCGGCATGTTTGGTTTCGGATGCGAAGAGGTTTGGGTTTCCCTTTTTATCTCATAGAGAATGAGAGAGAGAGGAGATAGTTGCTCGATGGGGTATTTTCGCAGCGGATGATGAAGTCTCGAATTTTTAGGTTCGAATAATAGAGGATTGTTGATGGTTTCAAAGAACTCAGTGTTTGGTGTATTGATGCATGGAAAAGGATGAAAAAAATCTAAAGTTCACGTACGTAATCGAGTATTTTACTCGGGTTCACTTTATACAGAGATTATTGTTATATATATGAATATTTTATACGTTGGCGGGTGAATGTAATTAAAATGAACATTAGTAAGATTTCAATTTATTAACAATTCAAACAAAAGTCGAATAAAATATATAAATTGTAATTCAATATTTTACGTATACGAGTAATTTTGAAAATTTTCATCCGAAGGGAATCAGAATAATAAACTTGATAAAATATTGGTTTAACTAATTATAATATTTAATATCTTTTTACTTCATATTAAAAATCTTATTTTCAATCTGCAATGAATATTAAATAATTATGAAATCAGTATTTTTTAATTTAAGTATTGTTAATTTTTAATGATTTCGATACTAAAAACATTGAAAACACAAGACGTTTCTTTTCCTCTAACCGCATCGTCACCTCCGAATAAGATTCGATCCCCATCGGACGCAAAGCTCAGAGCGGAAAAGCCAAATTTTTCCGTGTCATTGACCGCGCAACACGTGTTTGCGTCCCATCGGATAGTCCTGACTACGACGAGTCGACAAATAATACAAGATTGGCACCTTCGTCTCCTATCTTTGCCTCTCGACGATTTTCCCCCGAAATTCAGTCAGCTTTTATCGGCAGATCAGTGTTCGGCTTATTTTTGCGGACGCAGACGCTCGCAATAATCCGTGGAGAAAAAAGTCTGCGATCAATTGGGTATGAAGAGTTGTGTATACGTGATGCGAAAACGTTTGAGTTTCTTTGTTTTTGGTAATGTCTCCTGCGTTCTCAATATAAGCCCAATAAATCTTTTCATTACTTGTATTAACCACTTTTTTCATAACATTATGATTAATTATAATAGTTTTATCTCGTTGAAAAATCATTTAATTAATTTATAAAACTATGCTTTAAGTTCATATACATTATTGTACAAATTATAACTCTTCTACAATGTTTATCTTTCACTTACGAATTATTATAATTGTACATAATAATGGTATTCACTTATATATTAAAATTTTATTTAATAAATTCAATTTTACTTTAAAAGAATTTTTACTTTTACAGCTTAAATAAATCAATTTATACTTGTCGAATAAGTGAATATTCATTTATCTGCAATGAACAACTTATAACGCATTCCAAATAAAGTGTCTATTATAATATATGTAATAAGCAAATTTTTACTTATTCAAATGTAAAAAGTAACCAAGTCATTCGAAACCTTACAACAAACCGTGAAACCTCGCCGCACCGACAAAAAATCACCGTTAAGACTCATTTCCATCCAAATCCCTAACCCTTCCATTCAATTCCCATCGGCTACTTGCCTGTCTCGCGTCTAATCCTCAAACTTCCCTATAGACAAAGGCTTGTTTTGCACCTCTCTTACCCTCTCCCAACCTAAATAATTCAGAGGTATTGCCGTGCGGGGGTGAAATCAGTCGTCGCGCATAATAAGATTAAATCGCATTTGCGCTGGCGCCGTATCGACGTGCGGGTTTAGTCGGCAAGCGAAATAAAGTGCGCTGCTAATACAGTTCGCTAATACTCCCGTCCAGCGTTAGGATTTTCTTCGTCCTTTCTCCCCTTCCACCAATAATCCCGCGGAATTCCGCGCGCGCCCGCGCGCGAGTGAGCGACACGCTTTCGACTCATAAACAAGTTAAGCCATGGGGAGGGTTGTGTGTTTTTTGGGGGGGGGGGGGGAGGTTGGAGGAACGAGGCAAGCTCTGATGAATTGGCTTTGTCCCCCTGATTAATTGGTTTACGTCGGTTGTTGGGCGGTTGGTTTGCGCGGGAATTCTGTGAATTAGCCCCGGCAGTACGTGTGTATGGTAGATTTAGAAAGATCCCTTGTGCGACTCGCGGTAGTTAATTGACAAAACGTAATAAAAGATTTTGGCGTGTTTCGGAGTTATTGAGTTTGGAACAATGTCGTCGCGTTTCTACTTGAAATTAATTTCAGCTGGTTTTCGTGTACATTTTCGCGTGGAAAGTAATACGTGGAATACGTTATTTTGACTATAACTGGGTTTGTTTTTGAACAACAATGCAAGGCACATATTTATATTTTAACAGGTTCTTGTAACTGTGTAAAATTCGACGAATTTCATGTTATCCATAGCAGTCACGGCTTCATTGCCGCGCTTTCCCTGGATACGTACGTTATGAAAACAATTTCAATGTTTGATAAGCGGAAGTGATTTTGATTGGTATTCGTAATAGGGAAAACCAGTAGAATAAAACACGCATTTAAAGGATTATGTTTTAGTTTTTGATTTTTCATGCGAATTGGAATCAATCAAAAAAAAAAGAAAAAAAAAATAACCGAAAATACTTCTCATCGTGCAAAGTGACGTTTATTCAATTTTCAAAAATATTGCAAACGACTGTAAGCGCTGGAGCACAAAAATAAAGTTTTCGTAGCACAAATAACAAACACAAAAGTCTTTTACCATATTGACCCCCCCCCCTCTCTCCTCTTTGTATTTACCATCAGAATTGAAAATAAATTCCTCTGTCTATTATTTTTTTTTATTAAACTCAAACCTAAAAATAGCATCACACAACTATCAAGGCTCCTCTTTCTAAGTATTAAAAAAACCATCACACTACTTCTATATACCCTAACCTTTCTTAGCTAAGAAAAATCAATCCATCATAATCCAAGCTCAAATTGAAATCCTCCGCCGACTATAACCGCCATTAGCCTCTATATACACACACTATCAGTAGCTATACATATCGCAACCACCCACATCACCTCCACCACACACTCGATACACACAACTTCTTCGATGAATCTTTCAAAAGGTGCGCGGCCGCTCGACAGGCCGCGCCATTAGCCAAAGCGATGCATCATGCGCGGAAAAACCAGCGATTAAGAGGCTTCCGGTGTGCGCGTGCGAGTGTAGAGTGCAAGCGAGACTTTTTTCCCCCCCTCTTCGCGTAGTGTGTACGTACACAAAGAGAGAGAGAGAGAGGGAGGCGCTTTTGACGCCGGTTTTTAAAGCCCAAGCGATAAGCGCGAGCCGAAGTGCGGTAGTGAAGGAGTGGAGGAGGTGCAGGAGAATGGGGTAAGCCTGAGTGGTGCAAGATAATTTTCGACGTTGTTAACAAAAATTACATCTTTTGTTCCTTTCGTCGCCCCTTTTTTAATAGAATTTGTTACAAACAATAATATAAAACGACGAATGAAGCAAACCAACACTTATATAAACTTCAGTTCACTGCAACTTTAGCTTTAGACAATTCTAGCGCAATCCGTACGGAGAATCGAATAAATCGCGAACGGGCATATATGTATAATCCAAAAACGGTTTGCTCAGGTTACACGTACGTATATACATATAACTGCAGCTTGCAATCATACACCACGCGGGAACTCACGATGATGATAATTCCCGTAACGGCTTTCGTCACGAATGCCGCGGAGACGGAATTCGAACGGCGATTAGCGCGCGTAGCAACGATGATGACGGGAGTATAGTGCACAATCCCCACGGCAGGTGTCTGATATAATCGACGTAGCAGGAATGACGAGGGCTTTATTGGGGATCGAAGCGATTTCATGATGGCTGATGATTGCGAAACCGGCCAGAGCTGTGGTAGATTATATAATTGTAAGGGATACGCAGGGATTTTGTCAGTTATAAATAACGTGGTGAGCGACTTGATATGATTGTAATATTAAAATGTCTAATTAAACAAACACATTTAAACGTTGTCGACATTTTTATTTTTTTGTTTTATAGTTTTTGGTTGGATGTGCAACACTATATGAACGCAATATATGCTAAAGCAAAAAGACAACACAGACGTTTTAGAATAATGCGTATAATACATGCGTCCAATATAAGAATTTTAAAACTTTGAATGTAAAATTGAATTCGGCATTTTTGAATATCACATGGAAGCCGAAGGCTTTTCCTTCCTCCCCCCAATATGCGGCACGCCGGAATAAATATGCTAATTTAAATTTTAAAGTTCGCCGGTATAATCTTCCGAAATCGGCGACAGTAAAACGGAACTACATTCCGGGCTTTCTTTTTCAATATTGATTCATAATTTATTGGACACTCGAACATTGAAACATTCTACATTTTATATTCGACAAATGTACTTTTCAATTTTCACGCGCAAATATCAATTTGTATTTTTAATTTAATTAATATACGTTAACATTTTAAAAATCATATATCTCAAAATAACTTCATTACGCTTTTCTATAATACCCATGACCGCACCGAAATCCATCAGTTACTCCCATGGTATTTAATTAAATAACAACGTTACACCAAACCCTCGCCTATCCTATATTACATCCTTCTCCTCAATTTCACCACGACCGCACAGCCATTTGTCTGTCGTCATAATCGTCTCGGGTACACGCGGTATAGGGATTTTTCCCGTCGCTCATGACTCGCGCGATCACCGGCAATTACTTTCTCACCCGCGAGGTGCGCAATATCGCGAGGATATCGGATGAACATCATAACGCCAGGCCGCGCGAACGCATCAATTACGCGCGCGTGTTACATACATCGCGAGGGATTAGCGTATATATATATATATATATATATATGAAGGCCGAGTAAGAGGAACGACGGTAATGAGCGTTTGAGTTTCATGTGATTATTCGCCCCGCGAGCGCGAGCGTACGTTTGATCGGCCGCGCTTGATTGATGTGATTAGAGGCTGGCCGCGTTGTGTTGCGCATGTTGCTATATGGGCTGTTGATGCGTATACACAGGTGAAAGTGTCGAAGTCTATTTTTCAAGGGATGGGGATATAGGAAGACGATGTTGAATGGATTATCGTTAAGTTACGTTGTAGAAATAATATTTTAATTATAGTGCGTATACATAGCGATATTTTTCTTACCTTACTTTACTCTCCATGTGGGGTGAGTTCTCTGTCGATTTGTAGTCATTTCCAGTCTGGAACATAAATATTAACAATCGAATGTAAACAACGATGAATGCAATCATTAAATAAACTATATAAATATGTAATTTAGTATTTGCTAAAATATATAATATAGGGATCTAAAATCAAATTAGTGTCCCATAATAATAGAATAAGTATATTTACGAGCTAAAGTTTATTATATCACCTACAGGCTTTTCATCAACTCACGCATTAATTACAAATATCCCCTTTATCATTATTTATGCATCCCTCGGCGTTATCTATTCACTACATAATAAAAGAAAAATCCTCCAAACAAAAGTCAATTAGCGCTCGTACAGAGGCATAATACAGCATTTACCAATTAGATTTAATTTTAATTTACGACCATTATCGACGTGCGAGCGGCAGTGAAATAATGAAAAACGGCTTTTTTTCAGTTCGCAAGTATACATACATACATACATAATATACGCACGCGAAACATGCGGAATAACCTCGCGGGAGCGCGTATTACGGGCCGCAGTTGTAATTATATTTTTAATTGGTACATCCATTATTCCGGATATATAACTTCGACCTGGTATAGCGATGAATTTGGCGCGAAAAAATGATAAACACTTATATTAAGCGATTCTTTTTTTCTCTGCAATGGCCGTTGCCGATGCTCGCATATATATACATCATGATTGTCCAATTCTAGCGGGTAATTCGAATTTACGAGGAAAAAATTTGGGTAAATTGAATTTTTTAATTTTCTCGCGTAAAGCTCGGCGATAGTATAATACGTACGTACCGAATAATGGCATTGCATGCGCGTGCATTTGCATTTTTGCGGTATAGGTGACGATTGGAGGGGCGATTTAAATGTGCTGGAAAATTCGCTGTAAATTTTTAATTTCGCCGATAAATTATGCGCATCCGAGTAATGTATTTTGGTCGCGTGTAATGACTGTGATTTGATTGGTGCGAAAGTGATGAAGGTTTCTGAAAATTTATGATTATTTCCGACAATTTTTTTGTACGACTATCCTTTTATTCGTGTACTAAAGATTTTTACAATTATTTATTAAAATTTTATTTTTATGAAACGAAGCAAAATTTCTTTATATCGTTCCTGAAAAACTCCGAGATCACTGATTTCGAAACTTTGCCGCAGTCCTCAAATGGCTTAATTCAACCTCAAACTCGGAGCATGGCAAGCCAAAACTACACTTCGCAAATCCTTCCTCTCTCCTCAGCGCTTCTAACACCGTTAGGACACGCGCCGTGAGTTTCGACACCTCCATACATACACACACACACAGACGTACTTGCACGAGCGCGCATCATGTGTGCTTGTATACATGGGCCGGCAAATGGACGCAGTGGAATCAGCCTAATCACCCGGAAGTGCGCCCTTGTCCGTCCTGGCTAATCCCGTTGCACAGGTGGGAGGAGGATGGCGCTTGTTCTTTGTTTTTTTTCAACGTTGAGCAACAGTCGCGATGAGAAACGCTGTCGATGTGTTGCAATGCGAAGGATTAGGAAATTTATCGGAATGGAGGCTGGTTTTTTTCGTCAAGTAGTGTCCTTTGAAATAAGATATTCGTTTTGTTTTTATATACCAAACTTAATTTTCTCAGGTTAATTATTACGACAGTATTAAATGGTCGGAAGGAAAAAAAGAACAACGCAAGCTATATATACAATGTCAGAACGAAAGCCAGCCACGGCAGAGCTGCGAACGACAATTAAGGATATTAAAAGAGATATAAAGCGAAATCCATAGATTACTTCGTGCATGTGCACGCGCGTTGCACAGGGTCCTGCACTTTTTATCTCTAATTAGCTAATGGCGCGTCTGCCGGCTTTGCGATCGCGCACTCGCGCGTCTGTATCCTGTATCCAATTATTATCCCGCGTGGAAAAGAGAATCTATCTACGCAGTCGCTCGTGCGTAGAGGGTCGCAGTCGAGTTTGCGTGGAAAAAAATAAAATTGCGGTGTTGTATATACGGGGGTTTTTTTCGCTCTAAAAGGTGATGGTGTTAAGGAAGATTTCGAAAAAGTAGAGACCAGAATTGACTGTTGTATTATGGGTTTAGTAATGAATATAACTAATTTATATCTTGTCTAAAATGTTGTTAATTATACAATAATTAGGTTTATGAATATAGTTTTGTACTGTTTTGTACTATTAACTGTGTATTTCAAAATTAGTCTGAATTTTCTTGAAAGTTTGCTGTCAAGTTTATATAAAATACGAAATAAAATAATATACAATAGCTTCCCATAATAGCAAGAGCATAATGTAAAGTATCGTCAAAATTAGAATCCTTAAAAATTTATCATTGTCAATAAATTCACGTCGGTTCTCTCAAAACCTTTATACTCACCGACTTCAACCGTTTAACACCGCTCACATCAGTCCCAAACCCAACCGCGCGCAAACACCTTAACTTCCCGCAGCCAGACGTCCTCTCGGCATACCACTACACATACATGAAGCCGGTAACGCCTCTCACACAATCCCTCGGCATGAAAAAAAGTGCCGCAGCCTCGCCTCCTCCCCCCCCCCCCTCTCGCAAATTAAAAACTAATTACCAACGGCGAGCACCTCGGGCCTTAACTCTACCATTTACACACATACGTACTTCGCCGTATGCACGCGGCTTCAAACGCGTCCAATTTCCCGCGGGAGAAAAGAAAAGGGCCGGGTCGCCTGGTGTCGAGTGCTGTATATTCGCGCGACATAACAACAACGACAACACAAAGCGACAAACATTTGCGCGCGTCGAAGACCTGCTGGGCTCTTTAATTAACTCGCTGGCTGGCTTTTTGTTTAATTAACGCGCGTTTGTACGTGCATACACTCTCTCCGAGAATTTCTTCGATATAGACGCGAACGTACGGAGAGGATGTCGAGGGCTGTTGCAGCACCTTAATAACGCACAATTACGGAGGGGGAGGGTTAATGCGTGTAGTCGGAGAGGTTTTCGGTGTAGCTGCGTAGTTTATATACGAGTGCTGTTGTTGGTTAGATTTTTGGATTTTATTTTCTTTTTTTTCGTTTTAAAGCAAACGGTGAGTAGTGGGAGTACATAATCATAAGTGAGGAGAACGGTTCGTGGATATGTCGGAATTGCACAATTACTCTCTTGCCGTGTGTCCGTGCGCCAAGCCATTACGCCATATATACGTCTGCGATGTATATATAGCTCGCAAGTACATCCGATATATTCGCTGATGTTTCCAACTCGAGTTCCATAAGATATTTGCATGATTTACGCGCAGCCGAGGTACTGACACGCTCATCGTCCGGCTGATTTGGAATATCATATTCTAGGGGGTTACCAGCGAATTAGAAATTACTATTAGTTGTTATACTCTATGTACGTTTATTTTCGTTATATATATTATACCCTCAAAAACACTCGACGCTGAATTTATTTTGAAAAAAAAAAACACCTAAAAGTAATAAAAGACTTGAACTCAACTCTATATATGCCTTATTAAACCGCAATCCAAAGTCCACCTATAGCCACACGCCAACAACGTACGCGTACACATCCCTCTTAACTAGTCTGTCTCTCTATCTGTCTCTCTCTCTCTCTGCGCCCATCCGTCCCGGTCGCGGTCGCTTTTTTCCACCCGGCCATATCAATTTCCGATTACAAAGCAACGCGCGGACAAAGGATTACGTGTGCGCACGCATACCAACGTATATACATATATATATATACGGTATACGTACGTACGAACGAGCTTAATGAATTGAAAAAGAGCCTTTGTGCGCGAAATTTGTTTACGCTCGATGTTAATTCGTTTCGCGCGCCGCTGAGTGCCTGACGGATATGCGGGCGTGTAAAAATGCGTACAGACGCGCGCGCGTGCGATGCAATTTTTTTTTTGTTTTTTTTTTTTTGTTTTGGATGGAGAGGTTGTTGTTTACGTGTGGTTAGACGAGTGAGAGTAGGGGTGGATGATGGAAGTGAAGTGCGATGTATGGAGGTGTGGATTTGGTGGTTTATGGTACGAGGGCCTTTTCGGTGCGCGCGAGTCAATACTTAAAGCAGATAGTTTTTTTGAAAAATTTTTTTATATCGCTCAGAACGCGGCTGGTAAATGTGCGCGTTCAATAAAAAAAAAAAAAAAATAATCCATTTTAATCCCTTCGTAAAAAATGATCACAGAAATTTTGTTCTACATTTTGTAAGTATATTATTATTGTGTACACCTAATTGAACTGTTATAATTAAATAATATTGTTGAAAATAAGCAGACTCATTAATTTCGGTTTTCCCTTCCTCCACCCTGAAAAAAAATTAACTTCTCAGATCGATCGTCAGCTGCATATATTATAAACTCCCAAAAATCCTTCGCCCCGCAACTGTCCTCTCGGAACCACATCGAAACAGCCCACAGCTGTGCTACGAAACTCTCTCTCTCACTCTCTGTTGTTCGATATACACATACATATTATACATATATACACACACACACGCACACACACACACAGCTAGGTATATAGTACACCGGCCATCCGTAGCACGCGCTCGCTCGCTCGTGCGAGATTACACCGCAAACTTCGAGCGCGGGGGAGTATAGGAGCATCACGCGCGTAAGTAGCGCTAAGCTGAAAATCTATAAACAAAAGCGCGCCGGTGAAGTTTACCTACCCGGTTATACGTGGATGGTAGGAGGACGAGAGGAGAGGGGGGTGGGGGGAAGTAGGTCCATTGTGCACGCGCGAGGAGATCGCGTTGAGCGGATGTCGTCGTGGATTAGACGAAGGAACGGGGAGGAGAGGCAGAGAAGTCGATGAGAGGGTGGGTTGGTTTTTCAAGAGGGGAGAATTATGGACGGCGCGTGCGGGCATCGTTGCGGCATGATGCGCTTCGAGTTGGTATAGCGATGGTTCTGCAGTAGTGCGGGGTTGTGGTAGATATCGGCTACTTTAGGATTAGAAGTATATTTTTTTCTGCTATTTGATCGTGACAGTACGTTAAAATGTATTGCGTTGTGGTCAATGAATTCTTTAACGTCGATTCAACGCAATTCCTCTTTTAATTTAACGAAATAACGTTTCATTAGATTAATAAACAATTGTTCAATTCACTAACAGTGTATCTCAATTTATTCGTTTTTAATTTATACTATCAAATGCTATAAAATTGTCAGTTTAGAACTCACACACTATACCGGTAATTTATCTGACAAAAGTCTCCACACTTATACACCGACATATATTTAAAAAATTTTATCATTTTTCTCTTCTCCACACATACATCCACACCCATATACACATATACTCTACCTCTCAGGGTACTATACTAAATCCCAGGACGTTAGACGCAGATGGCGCGTATTTATAGCCGAGCCGTGTGCCGGCCAAATTATAAGGGACACGTAGTACACGCGAATGAAGACGCAAGCGCCTGGTGTATATATGTGTATGTGTGGGTGGGGGTGGATGTGCATCATCGTGGCAGCTGCCCACCCGCGCTACGCGAAACTTCTGCCGGCCTAGCCGGCGGAAAATTCAATTTCCCAGGCAGCCTGAGTTTGACGTGCGAACGCGCCTGGACGTTGTTTCGAGCTTTGTGAATTGGGTGGTGAGGGTTCGATTAGGTAGTGGATCTGAGTAAGTCTTTATGAATGTATACCTTGGATGGTTATATTTATCGTTTAGCTTTGAGTGGTACGTCGTAGTTTTTGAAGTTAAAAAAAGTATTAGTGAATATTTATTAATAATTAAAACGAATAGAACTGAATAGATCACAAGTAGCAGCTGTATATTTCAGCTATCGGAAGAATATTTTTACCAACTGCGAATCTGATGAACACAAGTCACCCATTCATTTATCACCCTACACCTATATAATATAGTATCTCACCCACAAAGTCGGTACATATATGTATAGACGCTCTCTTTTTTCGGCACAAATCCCTCTAAAAAGCTCCTTTGCTTCATAGCCAGCCGCACATCGAGAGTCATGTCACCGCAGCCAAGCTAAACATTTGAATAGCCCTCTTCTTGCTAAAAGCACCATCCGGATAAATCGAAGCGAGAGGCGAAGATATAGCTACCGTGCCGGAAGGAGCGACGATTTTTCTCCTATCCCTGTTGCCATTAGAAGCGGCCTGGCGTGTAATGATCGATGACGCAGCCGATAATGGTGTATACATATATATATACACCTGAGCAAGAGGTGTGGAGATAAATCGGGACCGTAGGAGACAACCACACACGCATACGTACATACACACAGGCTTGGCTGACTTGAGAAATGACGCGTTTTGTCGTATATGGAGGCGGTACGCGACCTGTGGGGAGAAAAATGACGTGAAAGTGCTGCGCGATGAATGCCGAGAGTTCTTTTTATTTTTGACTGCTGCGTTGAGAAGTCGCGTTGAGAAAGTTTGAGAAAGAGGATGCTGTGTGCGCGCGATATGTAGTGTTTGGGACAGTAACGTCGATGGGAGGAGTTCGTAAAGTGATATAAGTAACAAAACTGTGGAGCAGGGTTACTATACGTACCAAGTTTTATTCTATATGTCGTTAATAATATCCAATATATTGTAAATAATTTTTAAGTTATCCACTTATCATTATGTATGACCTACATCTACTCTGACGCTTATCATTTTCAAAATAGCCACCCAAGAACAATAAGCTTCCACGCGCAACAAGGAGTAGTACATCTTAAACCGCATAGTAATCTTCGCGACACTTAACTCCGTAGACCCACATACTCGTATCTCCACCAAAAACCGCGACGCGAAAGTGGCCCAATCTCCACAGCCGAGACCGCGAGTACCGGCAGTCAAGAGAGCACGACGAATCAGCAAACACGCGGATATCACTGATTAGAGAGCGCTTGCGCGTGGGAGGCAGGCGGACAAAGGGAAACAACAATGGGGGCCACACGTTCGCGTCGATTACGGAAGAGAGAGAGAGAGAGAGAGAGAGAGAGAAGAGAGCAACAGCCGGACGGATTATATCATCCGGGCGTTGATTACCCTTCATAAAGGCAACAATGCGGCCGTATTTTCATCTGATTAGACTGCGAATGCTTAATCAAACGCGGAGGCGTGTAGTGCTCTCTCTCTCTCTCTCGCTCTCGTGTCGAGCGGTAATTAGCGCGCTTGTCGATGCCGATTGACGCAGGCGAGAGCTGGCAAGTGGCTATTGAGCACTTTGACATAGGGATTTTTTGTGGGGACTGTCGGTGAGTGGACGTATATAGTGAATTTTTAATTTTTAATCTGTACGAGGATTTGACGACTGATTGGTTCTGTCTAGGGGATGTTGAAGTGATTCGATGGGGCAATCGAACCTTTGTCATGCTGTAATTATACGATAGAAAGAGGAAAGATAAGTAAATTTTAATTTCAAGTGTATTCAACACAAACATCCTATTAATCTAAATCCCAAAGATCACGAAATCAAAAAGATCCTACTCTCCGAGTATTCTCTTCTACATACAAAGAGGTTACGTCACCGACGTCGAGGAGAAAGCCCACTCTATCCGTCAGTCTGGTGAGTTCCACGAAAACAACGGTCCGAGAGATGGAAGCTATATATAGCCCCTACCGCGAAGAATAAAGTCGGCCGCGAGACACACCTGTTGCTCTTTCTCTCTCTCTCTTTTGCTCTCTTTCTCTCTCCGTCTTTTCTTTTCTTCGCGCGAAAAGGCTCTCGAGTCCAACTCTCCCTTGATCCAATTGTCACGAGGGGTAGGTGAGATTAGCCAGCGGTGGGGAAGTCGAGTGGATAAGGGATTGATTTATTAAGGGAGACGAGGACGTTGGTAACGGAAGGGGTATGTAAATATTATGGGCTGGTCGGGTTTTATAGCCGAGGGTAGTGAGAGGGGGGAGGGATGGCAGTGCGTTTACGGAGATTCGTGAGAAGTGGGTCGAAACGTGTTGGGGTACAGTGAAATTAGTAGGGGAGGAGGGAGGAGGATCGTTGAGAATCAATTTGGTTTATGCTAAATTATAAGTTTGACATTAAGTTTAAAAGATATATTACATACTTTTTGTTGGAGATTTTTCAATTGTAACGATAAATAATTCATATAAGTCAGTTCTAAAAAAGTATAACTACTTTTTATTTCATACTCTTTTAAATCTGTCACGAATCATTGGAGCATCCTAGGAATCCCGGAAACACTATAAAACTCGTCACAATAAAAGTCCAGCACTCACCCAATAGCATT
The DNA here is from genome assembly GCA_035583055.1 of Torymus tubicola. NCBI lineage: Eukaryota > Metazoa > Arthropoda > Insecta > Hymenoptera > Torymidae > Torymus > Torymus tubicola. The sequence continues at coordinate 81,684 of JAWWEQ010039714.1, forward strand.
CCGCAATATCGAATGACCGTAAGGCTACTTCGAAACTCACTCCCTCGGCTCATTACCCATCGGGCAAGTGCGACTTTTTGCGAAGAAGAAGAAGTAGAAGAAGTCAATCCGTCGCCATTCGCTCGTCTCCATTGGGACACATCTTTCTCTCTCTCTCTCTCACTCTCTTTCTTTCTCACGGCGTCCGCGATCGATGTGCCAGCCGGCGAAAATGCTTAATGGGGTGAACTCGTCGGAAAAATAGTTTTCTCCTCGACTCTCTGTATGCCCTTAGCTTCTTTTCCGAATGACTGTTTCACGATCTTTTTTCTTTCATTTCTCGCTCTCGTTCGCGCGTTCGTTTTAAAAATGGATTACTTGTATTTTTGATACACACGTGATAAAACTACTCATTTTTTCATGCTGTTTATTCATTTTTTTGTAGAGGATTTTTATCCATTTATTTATTTTAAACAGACCAACATGTACCAATTTTTTTTTTCAATTTTAGCAAACCGTGTTTTATGTAATTTTCTCCTCTCAATGCTTGACTTTAACGCCGTGCGATTTTAAAGAGCCGTTTGAACATTTTATTATTGCGTCAACAATGATAAAGTTTATTTTGCCAGTCAAACAAATAACATCGAGCGCTGAATATTAAACTAACTTGTGTATATGCGGCAAAAGCCGTTTGCGGATGATCGATGAAATTAATTATGAAAACTCCGTTGCAAACGTTATATGCTGCTCGCGATCAATATCCAGTTCTCACATATATTTATGTACAAACACAAATTTATAAAATATCTCATCTTTTTTATCTATACCACGGTAAAATACATTCAAAGCCAAAAGGAAAATCTCATTTACGTGCACTCCTGAGCTATTAGTCCGCGAGCATACGGCAATCGTAAACCACGGATACCTTCCTAGAAAAAAGTATTTTACTTTTTCCGCTAAACATTAGCCGCCACTATTTCCCCTCATTTTGTCTCCTGCAGATTGTCGCAATTAGCACTGTAACTATTGGCCTATAGTGATCCTTAATGAGCCGATTTTCGTGCAATTGAAATGGCATGGTGATTTTTGCAGAAAGTACAAAGCCATTGTTGGGGATTACTGCAAGAAAGTTGAAATCGATTTGAGTAAACTATCCAGAAAATTGAAACCCCCTTTCTTCGAATCTCTTGGTTATTGATAACCAGTTGATAAACCATTATAATATCGGATATGACTTTTAAATATTACACTATACCTTCATACGTCTACGAAACATTTAAGATATTTACTGGTCGACCTCGTCCATGCACAAACATAAACCCACAAGTCAACAACAACAGTGGCAGTGCATGCCGCAACTAAAAAAGACAGCAACGACAGGCTAGGCTTTAGGTCCCATAAATTAAATGACGGCCAACCACGTGAGGATTTTTTTCCCGAGATCTGGCTTATATACACACGCGCACTTTTTTTTCCTCTATAATCTTCCTGCCTCGTGCGCAAGCTCGTATGTATATAAAAACTTTCCTCGCGCACGTGACGAATCTCGCTCGTGAATTCCGAAATTTTAAACGCTCGCGTCGTCGTCGTCGTCGTTGTGTTCGGTGGAAACGCTTTTTTCCAATTTCGCTGAGGAAATTTATAGCTCGCGGTTTCGCTCGGTGGTCGCGTGTGGTTAATTAAAAATTGAATTGACGCTGCATACGTCGGCAGGCTCGTAGTATTGGAGGGATGACATAATGCGCGGTTCCCGTGGTATTTTTATGTTTCTCGTGAGCCTGCGTCTGTGTCTGTATGCGTATGTATGTGTGTGTGTGTGTATCTCGTAATAAAGGTTCCGCGTGGAATGAATATTTTACGTTGTAATATCGAGGAGATGGTAGGAATGACGGTTTTGATAGGATGTGTGATTTGATGAAGTTCAATTTGGCTAGTTTAATTAATCGGAGGCCATCGTCGTTTGTAATATTTAAAGGAGAATGACAGAAATAATCGGATTTGTTGAAAGGTTATAGTATAGTAATCCGTTTTAATTTAAAAAAGAAAATTTCATTAAATTTTAGCAATTTTTTCATCATTAGATCCATAACTGATAAAAAATACGTCAATATCTAAAAGCCCATTGACAGGATTTCATTAAGAATCAGTTACGAATTTATCAATTACTGTTGTTGGATGTGAATTATTAACTTATTTTACAGAATATATTCGAAATTTCAAAGTACCAAAATCAATAAATGTTTGATGGACCTTCATTTAATTTTGAAACTTTTGATTTTCGAAAAATAATTAAATACCGGATTAAGTGCAATCCAAACTCTATAATTACTAAATACTGTTAAAGAAGTAAGCAATGCGATAATCCGATAAAACAGTGGCATCGCAATCCAGTCTCATAAACCAATAATTCTCCCAGCACATAATTAACTTCCTTCGTCCAAAAAAAAAAAGAAAAGAAAACTTTACGACAACCGTGAACACCCATAAACACGAGATTCAAATCAACCCTTACAGATCCATCAGCTCATCTCGCCTTCAGAACCTCACCCCTGCGCCTCCCGCTACAAAAAGAAAACTTTCTTTATCCTCCTATCTATCTCTCTCTTTTTCTCTTCCTCTCGCTGCACCGCTGATATTCGAATTTCACTGGCGGCTGGAGTTTACGATGGCCCCTGAAATTGGACTTATCCTCCTATGCTAATTCGCCGGAGGCGGCTGAGAACAAAGCGCTGGCACGAAATAAGGGATGAAATAAGGAAACGGCCGCGGAGCGAAAAACAGAAGAGGCGTGGGGCGAGGAGGAGGAGGAGGATGAGGAAAGGAGGGAGTTTTCATAAAGGCGAGATCCGGTCGACCATGAAATGAGGCCGGCTTTGTGTGTTATGCGCTCGCGCGACATCTGCTCTTGTTTTTGCCTTTGCTCTCGGTGGCTCGGATTCGATGTCGGCATATAATACAAGCGGAAGGAGGAGAGAGAATCTCTCTTACAGCTTGAGCGATTACATCATACGGTGGGGATACAACAGTACGGGTATTATTTTTATTATTATTATTATTATTTCCTTTCTGTGCTCTAGAGTACTGGAGGTCGTTTTGGACTAGTTTCTGTATAGGTATCTACTGAATGCCGATGCAGCTAGTTTGCAAAGACCATTGAAATGCGTGTAATATTCACAGGAGTTAAAGAAAGAGAGTGAGAGAGGGAAGAGGGGAAGCTTATGTAAGATTCAAACTTTTCATTCCAACTCTGTTTAAGAAAGTTTTCCGTAATAAGGTTCCGAGTGACTTTTAAGATTTTCCTTATTCAAAACACTCTTGTCGATTGATCGATTTTTTTTTATTTTGCGCTCGACCTACTTTTTTAATGTACCATTAAAAAGAAATGCACGGCACTTAAACTTAAAAAGTCGATTTTATGGTTAAGTAATTCATAATCCCCTAGAAAATGGTGAATTCCAAGTTACCTACAGCACATGAGTATTGCTGTACATTTTCCATCTTCAAAGTTCGCGTCGAGTTTAATCAGAAATAATTAATATTTATTATTAAATTTCATTGTAGATAGAATTAGCATTTCTAATACATCAATAGAAAATATAAAACTATGTAATTGAATAAAAAATTGTCTTGTTACTAATTGTGAAACTTACAACGATTAAAAATCAACGTCTTCCCAAAATTGAGTTACACTACTTATATGTATTTAACATAAAGAAAGTTATTTTAATTACTTTTTAATTTAGTGAGGTGGTCAATTTTTTTCCAAATATTGTACTTTTAAGTACTATAAATAATACGATAGATTTTGTAGGTTGCAGTAGTTCAGATTTTAAATCTTCTTTATCCATAATGCCGAAACCTCAGAACCACTAAACACGAACGTGATCGAACCTTTCCAACATATCCACTCCTCAACAATAAATACCCTGGCATTTTTGAAAAACTGCCAGATCCCAGTTAACCCAACCGATATCATGGTAGAGTTCCAAATATTCATCGTCGATCGCCCGTTAAACGTCTGAATTCGCGCAGCAGCCTTTTTCGACCATCTGCACGCACCCATACACGAGTTCACTCACTCACCCTCACTTCTCTCCCTCTCTCTCTATCTCGATGGCCAATTTATTCCTGACACGCGCGCGTACGCTCGCGCCTAATTTCTGACGGATCCGGCATGCGCGCACACGCGTACTGCACGCGAGTGAGAGAGAGAGAGAGAAAGCATTGAGCGAGCGCTGGGTAATCAAATCCGATTCGCAGCTGCTGCTGCGTCGGGCTTTTCGCTGCCACGCGTATATATACGTGGAGAATTCCTGTGGAGTAGGACTTTCGGTATGTTGCAAGAGAGATTTTTAGGAGAGGAAAGGGCTTTTTTGCAGGTCGGAAGAAATTTTTTTTGCTATGAGCGTGCGGGAATGGAGAGGTTCAAAAAGTTGGGATAAATTGGCGAGAAGCGGGTTGCAGGTGTATGTAGGTGAGGTTTTGTTGAGATATGAAAGTATTTTGCAGAATATGTACAATAAAAACAAGGGACAAAAATGTTGTTTAACAATGATTTTCGATCTGTGAAGGTTAAAGTTGAAAATTCACTCTATAGGTCTGCATAAATATCAGAAACATCCGTACAAAATATTAATTTCATTTCGCGATACCTTATACTTCTTGTATCGAACCAACGTTTCTCCACCTACAAAAATCAACCACTGCAGCTTCGATTCTTTTCGTTCACATCCTCACTTCGCGACTACGTAAGCGTGTCACGTTGCGCGATCGGCGCGGCTGATTTTACCCCGAAGTTACGCGGCGTGCGTGCCCCAATCGCGCATGCAAATCGGACGGAAGGTTTACTTTTTTTCCCCTCTCTTCATCGTGTCGTCATTTCCGGTGGAAGCGTGTCCTTACGTTATTCTGAGTAAACACGGCAGATGCTTGGGTTTGTTAAGAAACCGTGGTGCACGTGCGGAGTATATATTTCGTACTTGTAAGAATATTCTTTTGTCAAGTGATGTTTTCGTTAGAAAATGCATTGCGTATTGAGAGTGTATTCATCAAATATCATGATACAGAAATCGTTTGTAGGTGAAAAAGGCATTACAATTGGTTTAGCGCAGCATTTAATTGATTCGTATGAATGAAAATACAAAGTGTTTCCTAGAAGTATTATTCGAGTATCACACTATTTTTATTACTGGTTTCACCAACATCATCATCATATTCATAATTAAACATTACACATTTATCTGAGCACTTAATTAATGAATGATTAAGTACACAATAGTATACATGATCATTTACACTGCACGTATCGTGAGTTATCATTTCCAAGAAATGATAATAATTATTTGAATGTAATTTCGTATACATATGACACTTTCGATTGCAGTATAATTATATAACACACGTATTTTAACATCCATTCACAAAGTTAATTCTGCATCGCAAATACCGCAATAACCGACATCGCCAACATTAATAAGTCTTGTATTAAAACACCGCGCTATTATACAATCGCACAAAAACACAACGCGCCTGAATAACAAACGAAAATACGAATGTGAGCGCGCGCGCGCCTTGCTTTTCACGACCGCACCGTTGACGAAATGAAAGTTATCGCGTAAAACGTTTAGTGAGGCCCTCATTAAAAGCGAAGTGTCAGCGGGCGGCAGCGTGTGGGCGTACAATGCATGCATTATTCAACGCGACGCGCGCGCGCTCGTTTGCGATTTTTCGCCTGCCGTTTGCTCTGCCCTTTAAAGCCTTGTTAATCGAGGCAGTTTCGTTTTACGCGGTCGCTTTGATTTACGAAGATCCGAGGTATAATCGATGTTCATTGTTCGAGTTAACAACGCAGACGTAAGTTGAGAAGATTAATAAATTTTTGTTCGAAATTTTAAAAGTTGTTAGAATTTTGAGATATAAAGGTAAACGGCTGTTATTTGAAAACCACGAAATAAATATCGAAATCCCCAAAACCACGAGAGATTTTTTTTAAAAATTCATCGACAAACATTCAGTGCGGTGGCACTTTGAAATCTCTCCGCTACATCGATATCCCACACGCTCTGTTGCAATTTTGATTTTTATATAACTAATACATAACATTTTGCATATATCCCGTAACCATCGCGCCCACAGCTTCTGTGTCCCTTCGAAAAAGTGTGCGATATCGCGTGTCAATTGTCGAAAGGCGTTGCAACAAATAAAGCACGCGTGCACGCTCTTGTGGCCATAAATAAAAAAATCACAGGCGCGCCGCGGGAAACCGTCATATTTTCGCAAACGCGCCCCGCGTGAAATAAAACCCAATGCCGCACGTAACGCGATGCCGGATAAAAGGTATACGTATACGTCTCTCTAAAAATAACGTAAACTCAGTTCCTTCCTCTTCTGGGTATATATATGTATGCAGGCGACAGAGGGGAAAAGTCAAAACCTGTATCGGAATCAATAACATTCCGCAATACCCGCGTGAGAGAGAAAGAGACAGAGTGAGAGTGAGAGAGAGTACGATAGATCGATCGATTGGGTAATTTCGTCAACGTTTACGATCTTATGCGATTTTACGAGTCCATCGCAGCGACCGGGGATAACTCATTTTGGGGTCAACTCGAGCGAGCCAGTGAGAGCGGCAAGGAAATAGGACGGAAGAGTGAGAGGGGGGGGGTAGAAAGAGAGAAAGAGAGAGAGAGAGTGGACGTCCGGCACGTCCGGCTATTTCGCCTCGGGAACGATCTTCTTCGCGAGCTAGAGAGAGAGAGAGAAAACAGGAACGGAGAGGGAAACTCGAGCTGGGCGAATTAGAGATCGGAGGGAGAGAGAGAGAGAGAGAGAAAAGAAATGGAGAATCGAGTGAGAGAAATGCAATTTACCCCTCCCCTCGTACCGCGCCGCTCTCTCTCTCTCTCACTCTCTCTCTCTCTCTTGCTCTCTTCATGAATCCAATATCGTATTACATTTCTTTACTTTTTGCGTTTTTATCGCTCGTATCTTGTTATCGGGCTAAGATTGGAAAGTTCCCCGCCCAGCCACGTGCACACGCGAATATGTGTGGGTATGTATGGGTGTGTATATGTGTGTCTCTGTCTTGAGAAAGGAATCGCGAGCAACGAGAGGAAGATGTTGCGTTCAGTTTGAGAATGATCGTACTTAAGGGGAATAATCGCGTTATATTGATAGAGTATACTATTGCGGATTTTCGAGCTTCAGTTTTATGGGATTCTTTAATTTTATAGAAATCATTGATATCATATAATTTTCTTTCATTGGTATTTGACAATTTTCATTCTTTTATAGTCACCAACGATCAAAGAAAATTCGATACAGACCCTTTATTCTTACCAAGTACACCTACTCTTACATTGAAAATATTCAATTACGACTAAAATTATCGTGAAGCAATTAATTTACACTCTCAAGCAACACCACCTCCGCCAGTTCTCTAACAGCTCGAAAAGAAGTCTCGGAATTAACGCGGCCCAAACAAAGCACGACCGTGAAAACACGATCTCTTCCCCCATTTCCAGCCCCTCCTCGAATTTGCAATTCCCAATGGCTGCTTAACGATAATCAACGAAACGTGCCCGCCCGGAAAACAAGCCAACGGCGCGAATGAGAGAAAGAGAGAGAGAAAGAAGAAGACAATTCGGCTGCTCGCGGTTATTAGATTTGCCAAGTGCCTAAAAGAAGGAGCGAGTGAGAGGTGCAAACTATTTCTCTCTCTCTCGTCGCCGGTGTGATTTGAATACAGCCAGTTAGCGGCGCGTGCCGCGAATGCAGGCTCGCTCACTCTCTCTCTCTCATTACGCCGCCTTTCAGCCGCGCTGTTTATTGGACGACCGAGGGAGAACTGTCGTTTCTTTTCTCCTCGTCGAGCAGGGTTGGGCTAATGTTTTCGTGATCGGGTACACAGAGAGAAACAAGTACACAACACGTTGTAGACTTTTTTTCGCGGTAGAATTGTTAAACATACCAATATTATTGAAATCATATCTCGTAACACTTGAACAAATCACGTAGAATCTTCGACGTGGAAATCACAGAAAAAGTTAAACTTGAAGTATTCCAACTTACACTTAACAAATTAGCGAAATCACGTGAACGTTCATAAATCACGGGCATTTTTCAGCGCGTAAACAGACGCGTGTATATATATATATATATATTATACACACACTCACACAAACACACTTTATCTCGAAGCATAAACTTTTTTTTTCCTGCAGTCTAATCCCGTTTCACCTCTCCTGTAATGAAATGCCTGCGAGCTAATTTGACTTTTAAATAGCCCTCCCCTCCTCCCTCCTCCCCCCTGTTGTAATGGCGTATTACATTCAACTACCCAGCTGCGTATATAACTTGGTAGAGGCGCGAAAAACTCGGTAACCGTTAATCATTTAAGCTGAACTGAAGCATCGCGGGGGTAGAGCGTACATGCCCGACCATTAGAGCATTATTACTTCAGTTCGTAAACTTGATAGGACAGCCTTGATAGTTTGCAGGCGGAAGTGCCGTGTAATTCATTGTGAGGAACGCGATGTGTAACGAGGTGTCTTTCTCGTAATTATTTTTTATTCTGTGTTACCCGAAAATTAATTACGTTGCGAAACGCTCCAAGCTTGAAAATATATATAGATATATTTTGTTTAATTTCGAATTTATTGGTTGATTAAATTGCAACTGACAAAAAAGCTTAAGAAAAGTTTTGTTTTCGTTCCAAGTAAACAACGTTCGTTTGATGCAAAATAATTTTTTTTTCTGTTAATTAATTAAAAAGTATTTTTTAAATGAAAAAATAAATTCACATCGGATCGATCATACTCAGTGCTAATATTTTCCTTTACCATGAGAAACTCGTACTCCAATCATCTTCCATATTCCAACAAAAGCCGTGGCTCGCGTACTAGCTCTCGTCAATCCCTAATACCCTGAGCAATGTTCATATCCGGTAAACAGATAACGGACACCTCAGCATCGCGCATAATTAATCCTCTCCCCCCTTTTGCCTCTCTCCGTCCATAAACTTTTTCCCTTTTATATACGCACAGCTCGGAATTATTCATCCCCTATTCTAGCGGATATTAGCAATCTTACCACCTCGCAATTAATTTTTACCCCCCTAGCCGCGAGAGCTCCTTAACGGCCGTAAAGCCTCGCGTTAACACGTCTACCCCTGCCCCTCTTCCCTCCTTCTACTACTACCATAATTTGATATTTAAATGAAGTTAAAATAGTTGCGCAACAGCAATTTGTCTCGGGAGGGAGGGAGGAAAGTGCCACTACCACCGCCGCTGCCGCTCGAGAGTCCAGTGTATATCTTCCTGTTTGCCTTGACGCGCCGAGCACTTGTCTCTCTCTCTCTCTCTCTCTCTCGCTCTCTCACACCCTCTCTCTCTCGTGAGAGAAGCGATTTGCGAGCGCGGCCCGGAATTTCATCTCGGGATCTCTCGAGTACAGGAGGAAGAGAGAGAGTGAGCAGAGCGTTTACGGGGCTTTGGAGAGGCACGACGAGGCGCGCGTTGTTTGTCGCGCGAGACGCGATTAGAATTATGAGGAGGAGGCGGCGGAGGACTGAGGCGCGCTGAGAGGTGTGTATAGCTCTGTTGTGTTTGATTCGGAGCTGCTGAGTAATTGCTTTCGAGGGTTTGGTTTTTTTTAAGCTCGAGTGGAAGAAAGTCATTGTAATACATGTATGTGAGTGCAGTATACAAGTGGATCCTCTGTGTAACATAAAGATGAATTTTGTTATTAATTTAATGATATTACAATAATTACAGAGAACCGTACGTGATTACATGTAAACATATACCTATGGATTTTGTATCTACGAAAAACTCCATTTTTTTATAGTTGCAAGCGTAGTAAACAATATATGTATGAGCTTATATTATGATAAACAATTATATACGACCACCATTCCCCCGGAAAATTTGTTATTATACTAAAATTATTTATTTTGCATATATTCCGTTACATTGTAATCGTAATAATCTCATTGATAACGAAATGAGAATTTATATTTAAATTTTATTTGATACTTTAAAACAGAAAATATTTTGTGTAAATAATTTTCTCGCGTATACTTTGTAAAAACGCGGGAATAAAATATTGATGAGTGCTTTTAAAATTTCCATTTATATAAAATTATATTCAAGAATATGTAGATTTCATATTTTACATTGAATTAATTTACCATGAAAGACAGTGTATTATACTTTGCATGATAAATGATATTGGCGTAATATTGTATACAAACGCTACGTACTACACGATGCGACGACTCATAATAATAATAATAATTTGCTCGGAAGCTCAGTGTATGTTCTTGGAAATTCATTCATCAATAAAGCCGTGAAAAATACAATGTTTCCTCTGAAGCGAGCAGCTCCTCTTTATGGTCAGAACAGAGCAACAAAACGAGTTTAAAGAAGCTTACATCACTCTACCATTCCCATCATATGGATTAGTTCAAAGAGTCTTTTCCCTTCTCTGCGCTTTTCGATAGCATTTTAATTTTCATAAAAAAAAGTAGTATAACGGTCGGAAATGAAGTATAAATCTTCTTTGAGAAACTTTCGCAAAGATCGGGGAGGATAAAAGCGCCGGACTCTTTTTGCAAAATATAAAGGAACGACTGCGCCCTATTTGCATCTGATTTCAATCAGAGTAACTTTTAATATACGTATATTTTTCAGAGCAAATAAGAAAACTACTTAATCCCTGCTCTTTTGTTTCATTCTATATTATAAAATCGCATTGTAACTAGACTCCGATGATCGTCCCAAAAGAAACCTCAGATATCTCTCAGCAACATCCAATTTCGAAAAAACCTCCCTCTCTCCTCGCCACCTCTAAACTTTTATCATAATCTTTACACGGAAAACTAAGAAACACTGCGTCAGTCCCCACTCGCGCACTCGATCTTCGTTGTAACGCTATACAGCGAAAGTTTTCGCTCTGGGAAAATTCTAATAATTCAGAGTTAAGTAAGTGAAAGCGGCGGCGGCGGTGGCGGTGTGCAGCGCCGGAACTTTTGACTTCGAGCTCGCCGTATATACGCGCAAAAGAAGTTCGTCCCGAGTCGCGCCAAGAATTTTACCAAAGTTCAATTTTGGGCTTCCACGCGACACTGAGAGACGAGAAGGAGAAGGTGGAGTTCAGTAGTCTGCTAGGGATTTTGATTAGCTTCGCAGCCTTTGTGGCTGGAAGGGAAGGTAATTGGTATTAAGTGAGTGAGCTCTTTTTGCAAAGGAGTTTATTAGCTTTTTATTATAGATAGATTGAATCGATATAGTTGTTGTTTATTCGCTATATATACTAACAATAAGGGAATTACTCAAAGTTTAATATTACATTTAATATTATACGAATTCCAGTAGTACAGTGCATTTACGTCAGTGGCAATTTTCGCGATTGCGAGTATATACCGCAGGGGCTGTGAAATCGAGAAGAGTCGAGTTGCAGCTAGTAGGAAGACAAGACTGGGTTAAATAGCCAGTGGTATCGGGTGACCCTATAGACGAAGGTCGAACTTCAAGTTTCCAGGTACGCAAGTACTGTTCTATACCAAGTTTACTTTGTTCCTGTATTGCAATGCCATTTGTAACAATGGAAATTTCTTGTCATCGTTATTAATTAAACGTCGAGTGGAAATGATACTTTTATTATAAAACTAATCTTTCGAAAGTAATAAAATGATAAAAGAAATATCAAACTTTACTTTATTTAATAATAATAATTCAAACGCGATTGACGAAAAATAAGCAAAGGGAGAAAAGTATATTTCCAACGACTCTCAGTTTTCTGAAAACTTCACTCTAGATTAATACTTCGCAACCGCGACTATGAACGCACACCACCGCAGCGCAAAATTCTCGACCAGCCGCGACTCGCGTTGTTACGCTCGCCTCAAAGGAAAATCGCCGCCGGCTAATTGTGCGCTTGGCCGCGCACGTGTGCGACAGCTTGCGGCGATAATCGTTGCGACTTTATCGCCACGCCCGAGCGGCCGGCCGCGACAATAATTGTTATTTTACATGTGATTCCGGGAGCGGAAACAGCGCGGCCTCGCGTAATTGCCGCGGCAGAGGAGGAGGAGGAGAGAGAAACGGATGGAGGTAAACAGAGGGAGAAAGATTTGGGTAAGGGGCTAGAGGGACTCGATGACAATGCAATTGTGAATTTTCGAAATTGTCGAGGTATTCTGATGGTATCGCTGTTTGAGTTTCACCAAGCTTTTTGGAAAGTTGAGGTGCTGTGTTACTTTTGTGACTTATTCAAGATGGAACGACGGGGGGTTTGGCTATTTCAAAGTTTCGAATCCTCGCGGAGTTATTTTGCCGGTGCGTGCGGCGTTTATTCGAATTGCATAATTACGTGAAAAAGTTTTCGAGTTACCGAAAACTATTGAATAAACGACATTATTTATATCAGATTGAAATATATTCTTCTAATTAATTGACTAATTTATTTTCTATCAGTATATATATTCGCGCTAGACAAAATAATCGTGTTTCCCAGGAGCAAACAAACCGCCGCCTCTGCACTTCACCTTCTTCGATTCATCTCTGAGTCCACAATAAACATCGAGCTTCTATTTAAACGACGCCGAAGACAAAGCAAAGCCAGCAAGGATAAAAGTGTACACACAGAGAATCGACTTGGCGCACACACGCGCGTACAGCTCTCAATATCGTCGGCAACTAATCAAAACTTTGCTCTTTCCTCTCTTCGCTCGCTTTGCAATTCAAGCGTGCCATACTCTTTCTTTCCAGTAACGTTCTCAACCGCGTGTGTGCCTATGCGTATGTAGGTAGAGAAGTGATCTTCGGCGCAAAGTTTGAAGATCTCGAAAACTATGAGTCGATGATTAGCATTGAAATTGAACGATAGGCTACAATTGATGCAATTTCAAAACTAAAGATATATACGAGCAACATCGTATCTAAAAATTTCGTTGAAAATTACCGCCACGTTACCAGTCGGTAGGTAACTTTTCTCAAAAAAAAAAGAGAAACCGAGATTTATGCTCACAAAACCTTTCCCTCACTGCCTCCGGCGGCAACCGAATGCAAATACACTCCGGCGAACTTCGCGCCCGCAGGGCTGCCGGATTGATTTTAATATCAACTTTATTCGCGCCACCTTTTATCTCTTTCTCTCCCTCTCTCTCTTGGTTCGGGCTTTTCGGGAGAGGGAAGCAAAGTTTTTCCCGACCACCTGCAGCGGTATGTAAACACGGACGTCGGGATTTTCAGGTGCGGAAATCGATGGAGCGCGCTCTCGCATGCGTCGAGAGATTTTCTTTGGCCGATGGATTAGGGACGCGAGCAGTGTTGGTCTTGCAAATGGCGTGAGGTGAGGTTTTTTTTTGCATGCGTAAATCCGCATGTGTGTATGCGCGAGAGAAAGAGTCGCGGGTGGTGGTTCTTTACGATCGATTGAAATATTAAGTGGTTCGTATAAAGTCCGCGGTATATGAAATGATTAGTTACTGGTTGAATTTTATACTTACACCTTATATCGCAATCGGACATGCAGATTTAATAATTGAAGCGCGGATTGACGGATAGGCATCTATAAACATTCAGTGCATTATAATTCAATTTTTGTTTCACTATATCGATCGAACTCTTTGTGTTCATAAATAATAAACTTTGATAGCAAAACAAATGTTATAACTTTATTACCAAATAACGTAAATCTGGTATTGCTTCGGGATTACCAACGTACAACTCTATCTTGACTAGGATTGCCACTTCACTGGTCAGTGGTTGTAACGTTTCATTTTTCGACTATTTTTTTTTCGGAAGAGCAACGTCGCTTGCCATAACTTCGAAACATGCGTGCGTGTAACTTCCCTGGCGGCGCTGCCGCTATATTGCACCGCAACATAATATTCCCTCGAATAAATTGCGGAAGACATTTGTTATATTTTTATCACGCTATTTCTCGTTCTCTAAATTTTTATGTTAGGACGGCTACAACAGGCGCTCGCGTAAAGCCATTATTTCCTTGTAGCGCGGTAAAATTTTAATGGGAGAGACAAAGTTTTATACTTTTTAATATTCATACTATATACACGATTTACACGCATGTGCGGATGCTCTGACGTAAGCGAAAAAACAATATTTTTGTTTAGCTTCTATAAACTTCCCACAAGATTGTTAAGTTTATCGGTTGGAATTTATCCAAAGGCGCGATATTACAATTAAAGTAAAAAAGCAACTTTAAAGACAAATGAAGAATCACAGCAATTATGCTTCCCGATGAAGCGCGACCAAACGCGCCAATCAGTCGCGCAGCGTATAGTCCGAAAAAGGCGTACCCCCCCCCCCCCTTACAGCTCTACAAGTGAATTAAACGAGGGGTAGGACGAGAGAGCGAGAATGAAAGCGAAGGCGATAACTAATCGCCGGGGGTGAAAGGCAACAATTCCAGGGGCGCCGTTAACGATCCACCATTTGCCCGCCAAGGAGGAGAGATGTTTAATTCGATGGGGAGAAGCAGTCGTTGTCGATTCGTGTGAATCCAATGAGGGAGAGATGGAAAAGGGACGTTTGCTCGCAATAGTTAATAGTGTAGTTTGATTGCATAAAGGTGCAGGATGAAAAGTAACTTCAAAGTGAAATCTATAAGAATGGAAATATAAAGTATATTGAAATCGGAACGGAATTTGTCTTTCTCGTAGTTTTTGGCAAAATTTTTGCTTTTTTAACTGAATTTAAATATAATCTGCAGAGTGTGTGTATGGAAAAAAGTTTTAACTTTGGTAAGTGTAAAAACGTTTGCAATGCGCCACCAACTCGAATTCTAGAACTGAAAAAAAAAATTAACGAGGACCTACTTGTTAGTCAGAAGTTGCAAATTTTTCTGAACGCCCGGGGCGTTAGCTTGCGATTTTACGCAAACATGCGTTCTAAAGTACGAAAAAAATGAAAGTAAATTAATTGCGAGTTGAAATATAATGTTTGTCATTAAATATTTTGTAAAAAACTAATATTTGGAAGTTTATTAAGATTTCCATTAATGTTTGTATAATGAATTTATCGTTTTTTTTTTGAAGAATGTTTATAAAGAGCATTGGAAAATTATTATATTACGCAACAGAATTTCAATCTGCTAACTATATTGTTTAAAATATTCTTAATTTTACAGAAACTTATAATAAATATTTTGAATGATGATTCATGTCCATAGTATTGTAATTCAGAATTTACATATTTGTGTATGGATTTTTATAGAAAAATGAAAAAAAAAAGAAGAAATTATAAAAATCGAAAATTGAAACTATAGATATTTATTTCATTACCGAAAATTCCAAATTTTGAGTACCTTTTAAGTCATTTCATGCCACTTACAGGTTATCTTTATCAATTTCAAATATGATTCGATGCAATAAAGTGAGTATACAAAAAAGTAGGTAACTTTGGTTACGTATATTTTATTAAAACATGACGCAAACACAACTGTCTATTCGTTATAAAGGAAACCAAAAAAATGGTTTATAATGCATGCGAAAGTTTTATGATTAGAAGAATCAAGTTTGGATAGCATGTGAAAAGTTGGAAAATAAATTAAACTAAATTTGATAAAAGTTCGTACTGATTTATGACAACATTATATATTTAAGCAATATATTTATAAATTGTCTAAATTAAGATTAATTAATTACTGATTAAAAAACAATTATTTCCAACCTAATTTAAAATATTCTCAGATGGCATTATTTTTTCTCATTTAAAAAAAATTTGACAGCTTCACCATTGAAATCTTTTCCTCCAGCCAAGCAATCTCGACTATACCAATCTGATATAAAGAAAAAAAGTCTATGTACAATGCGCAAAACCAACTTACCGAAACTCCATATACCCAGCACCTCTCGCGGTTAATCAAGAACCTATATACATCGCTCGCGGCTGCATTGGACTCACTCCCTCTCTTTCTCTCTCTCTCTCTCTCGCTGAAATTCCCGTAAATCAAAAACCGTAATTAATCAAACGCACTTCAACGTTGGCTCGCGCGAGAGAACTTTCCCCCCGTTCACATTCGTTTCGAGGCTGCATATAGCGACGGGAGGTTCGAGAAAAATTCTCTCCCGAAAGAACTACTCCCATGAATCACAATTAATTAACTCAATAATCGCGTCATAATTCGAAGCAACTCTCTCTCTCACTAGCTGCTGGCTCGAAATCAATAAAATATCGCCCTGGCAAAGCAGGCGTAGGTGAGAAAGAACGATAGAGAACAAGAAGAGAGAGAGAGAAAAAAGGTAAATTATATCGGCGGCTGGGTGAAAGAGAACGAGGGAGAAGGAAAAGTGGCTCCCGCATTAAAGTTATGAATATAAATCACGTCTCTCCTACTGCTGCTGCTGCTCCCTTTTTCTCTTTCTCTCTCTCCCTCTCTCTCTCTTTCGTCGAGTACAATTTGACCCCTACGGAGTAGTTTCGCGCTTCTCTCCCTTTGATACCTTTACACACCAGCTTCTCTCTATCTCCCACCGCGTGTATCTACGTTCGACTCGCGTCTAACTTTTCGGGCGAGAGGAGCAGCCGATGTCCCGGGATGCGCGCTGAAGTAGTCACGTGTGTGGCGCCTCTCCGCCCCTGCCTGTACGTGATGCGTGTGCACACACGCGACCTGCCAGTGATTTATAACGCGAAAACCGTGTGTGTGTGTTGGTGCTTTCGAAGCTGCCTCGAGAGTATCTTTGTTTTGTGCTTTTGGAGACGAAGCGAGAGAGGGAGATTTTGATAAGTTGCTTCGCGACGTGATGCTGTTGTAGCGGGAACCACGGTGGGAGGGATTTGATTGGGATTAGGTTGAAGTTGTTTGTGTATATTTGTTGGAAGACATGTAGAGAGATTATCCATATTTTGAAAATTAAATTTTGCTCTCGTGACAATATATCAAAGATATGATATTTTATTCAGCTGCTATATGTATAGGAGCCTTTGAATAATGATCAGATTTTTTGACGTCACAAAGCCAAAACGTTATTAAATGATGTTACATCGCTGGACGAGGTATAAAATGGCAATATTTATCTTTGTAGATTGAACTCGTATACATATAATATTCATACCTGTAACAAAACATCAGGTGAAAAATATCATTTCACACATGGTAGCGCTCGCTCAAAGACACCAAAAGCGGCGTGTATCCCGCACACGTACGCGTAGCCTTTTGAAAGCTTTTATTAATAAAATATACACTATATACCTATATCACAGCTGTTGTCATGATTTTCGCAATTTGAATTTAATTTCGGCCGCCCTCTAAGCCACTCAATAATTAATCGCGAATGCCTCTCGATGGCGCGTAATTGCTCCACTTCTTCTCTCATAGCTCTCCCCATTACAGACGGTGCACCGCGGGTACAAGAGAGAGATAGAGAACTCATTAAAGTAACCAGCGCTAAAATAACTCTCCCTTGCAAAATTAAACAGTGCGTAATGGCAATTTTAAAATTTCAGAACCACGGTTATACACACACACACATACACACGTATCAGCTCCCCGTCGCCGCGTTGATACACACGTTATATAGCCGCGCGAGGCAAGCGAGCGAGTGAACAAGCAAGCAAGCACACACACGCGCTGTCAAAACGTGGGGAGGACGGACCATAATTCACTGTAGTCCGTCGTCCTCGTCTCCTTCGCGGTCCGCCCGCGGGTTCATCAGATTCACACACTCGCGCGCAGAGCCTCGTTGACCCACATTACGTGGCGACTACCTCACTCCCCCTCCCTCTACCACCAAGTTAACGAGCTTTAATTGGACGGGGGGTAATGAATGTTTAATGAGATTTTTTCCTTACCCGCTCGCGTTCTTAAGCGGTTGCTCGCGCACTCGCCTTCCTCTCTGCGCTCTCGCCGCCTGCCCTACAATTTGCGGTCCGAAGATTTATCTCAGCTTCTCTTTTTTGCCCTTCGGTAGGACGGGGTGGAGCTGGTGTATAAGTGGGGTTAATGGATGCTCAGCGACTATCGCGTCGAGTTATTTTCGGATTAATTTGAACCTTCGAGATGCTGATATTCCAGTAAGCTTATATATCGATACGGACTATCGATTTCACCGCATATTTACATCATCTTCATGTAAATTGTATTATTGTATATCATCGATTATCGAAACAATTAACGTAGTCTTATATTCCCAAACGAACAATGACCTTCCACTCAATTAATATAAACTACCTTAAAATGCGAATCAGCAATTCACCTTGCTGCCAAACATCTCGTGTGCATCACCGCGCCATGTGCAACTTCAGTTCCGGCTGCTGCTGCTGTTGCTGCCGGAAAAACGCGTCCCGTGAGGAATAGCGCGAATCCACGCCACGCGTCATACATAACCGATCGGGCGCGTGTTTTCCTTTTACCCCGAGGGCGATTCCCTCGAGGAAGAGGGAGGAGAAAAATATGCGGAAGACGCGCCGGTAGCACGCGCCTGTATGTATGTATATGTTGTGTATGTATACAACGAGTGATCGACGATTTATTGATTCTTATTGTCGGTGTGTGTATGTACATGATTTCGTTGTGCATAGAGGGCTCCGATTTAATAAGTCGCTTGGTTCGTAAAAGATGCGTTTTCTGAATTGCATATTGTATGACGGGTTATTATGTTTTATACATGAAACGTCTGTGTACTCTGTATTGTATATATTTTATAAATGAATAGTGAACAGATATTTGTATAATAATTTAAAGGAATCTATAATAAACATTTTTTGTAGAGAAAAATAATTTTACGAAATGGTCATATACGTTTTGGTTAAGATAAGAAGAAGCCATTGATACATAAGAAGCGATCATCATCCAGTCATTCGAGTATACTCAGCTCGCGCAGTCCAAGCAATTCCCGCTCTCGTAAAACAACTCTCACAACGCCCATCCACTCGGTCAATTCCATCCTTTCTCTCTCTTCTCTCTCACCCATTTCCCCTCTCTCGCTCCATATTCATACATAGCGCGTAGCACACGGTATGTCCGCGGCGTCGGCAGCGGCAGCATTATCGCGCCTCCGCCAGGAATAATTAATAGACTCTCTCGCTCTAAATCATAAAGCGGTGCTAGTCGGTATTTTCGCCTCTCTCTTCTCTCGTTCTCCCTCGCGCGCGCGCGCGTGCAATGATAACGGTGTCGAATCGCCGCGCGTAATAGGAAGGTCCGCCCACGCGCACGCGCGCTAAAACCGTTAAAATATGCAGCAGCCGCGTAATGAAGGTATGTTTAATAAATGGCGCGCTCCCCCATCCCCCCTCCTCTACCACTACGAGCGAGCTTCGTTAGTTCGCCATTAAAGCGCTCTCGCGAGCGTTGTGGCCTGGCTACTTAGGTGGGCTAGCTGTAGGCTGAGTGTGAGAATATGTGTGGAGGGGGGGTGTACGTGTGTGGCGAGGGAATTTGTTTATTTACGAGTGGACGAGGATGCGGATGGATGCAGCGACCCTGTTGTCTTTCCCTCTGTATGCGTGTGTAACGTGTGCATGTGTATGTTAAAGTGCAGCGAGAGTAATTAGAATGGTAATAAAGAGATGTGTGGCGGGTGCGAGCGGCGCTGTTGTTGCCTATTGTAGATACGCGTACTGTAGATATGAATGGGAACGTATGCGAAAGTAACTGATGTTGTTGCATTAGGGGAACTGGATTAGAGGATATTTTAGGCCTGATGGTTGTTTGTGGCTGGGTATGTGAGTGGTAAAAAATGAGTTGATATACGGATGGTAATTATTATGGAACGAAAGGTGTGTGTTTTTGTTTTTAGAAGCACGATTGTTGTGTCGAGTGTGAATTTAACAGTATTGGTTATCGATAAAACAAATTTAATTATCACAATAACTTATAAAACTATTACCGCAATCCCTATTTGCCTAATCTCCGAAACTTAATTTATTCCAATCCCATATACTTCGCTCGGCCAGGCCAACGCGGCAATTGAAACAAAAACTATAGATCTACCATCCACGCATATATACATATATATATATGTGTGTGTATATATATTAACGGCACACGTGCATGGAGCATACATTTCATTTCGCATGTGCTTGGCCGTGCGGAAAAGCAACTTACGGCCCGAAGCCGCGGTCCGTAAATGATATGCGCCACGTTTGCATTACTGCGATGCGAATGCGATGTGCACACTGTAGCTCGTTCTCTCGCTCTCGCTCTCGTCCAATGAGGGAGAGGACGAAAATAAGCCGCTGCCGCTACCGCGCGGGGCTGTAATTTCAGAACGGGAATTTTGAGGATTTTCGGTGGCAGCGGTCTTTAAAGGTGGTTAAGGAAAATGACGACTGAGAAATTGAAAGAGAATTTCGGAAATGGTTTGGAAAAATTTTAAAAAGTAGATCGTTGGAAAATCTGCGGGGTTCATAGTTGGAAAAATAATGAAGATAATGTAACTTGTTTACATTACTTATTCATAATAAATAATGTTAATTTGAATTCTGATTTCACTTTCACAAGTTAAATAAACTGTGGAAATCGTAAAATTAACTATTTATTTTTTTCACATACAACACACAATTAGATTACACAAAAAATAATTAATAACACATGTCACACTACTGGGAATTCATGAACTAAATTTTAAATATCTTACAACCAGCAATACGGAAACGCAGTTTATATACTTCGAGTACAAATGCTGCCAGCGAGATTAAGTAACCCAATGATAAAATCCATAAAATTTCTTTGCAAAGTATGGTTTCCCCATCATTCCTTGGCTTCTCCAAATTATAATCATGACCGCATGTTTTCCAAAGCCAGGGAATTCCAGATTCGAATATTCTCTGTATTGTGCGATCGAAAATTTCTGTAAATACGCAACCTTTCTCATAGGGATATGCAGAAAATCCCTCGTGCAGATTTTGACCCACTATTGTCATCATTCTCATCTTGTAACGATTTTCGCTGCTAGCCATAAAGATTCGTGCATTGGATATAGCCACAACGCACATCTGGCTCCGATGATACTGCAGACTATCGTTCATGCACGCGATCGGATTCATTATTCTCATCTGTGGTTTCAGAGATAGCAAATCCTGGTCATTGCGATTTTTAAAAAACTGATCGTACTGCACTTGCGCTACAATTATGGGCAGCCCAGAGCGTTGGATGTCCTCAAACGTGTCTAAAGTCTGCTCTTCGCGGGTTATTTTAATGTCTAGTATGCCTGAAAAAGCTGCATTAGAGTATATCATAGAGATGATGATCAAACTAAGATAAACAACTCTGTGAAGGTTATCTTTGGGTTGTTTGACCAATGGGCTGCACATCAATGTCTGAAAAATATAAATCCATTTCCAATGGCGCATTGGTAGTTTGAAAAGTATGGCTATAGCGAAGAGTACATAAATGAGAATTGGATACAACAATATACCGATGAATGTATTTATCGATACTTTAACTTTAGATATCCATAGAATTGGTGTGATTAGAACATATTTCGCGTCGTCTGTTATTCTACCGATGGTGACGTTGCGCTCATATAAATAGAAAGCTACGTAGCCTTCGAGTGCCATAATTTGAGCTTGGTTAGTTTCTAAAAAGTTAAGGCCATATTCAAAAGCGTCAAATATGTTTAATTTGCTGACATTTAAAATATCTATTGTGAATTTCAACTTCTTTGACATTATATTTAGGTATCCAGAATGAGGCCCGCTAATAATAGTTCTCGTTCCATTCTTACCCAGTGTTATAAATGGGAAATAATTAAAAGCAACGACTTTTATTGGGTAGTTGTTTAAATTTGTTAATTTATCAGGGAAAATGTCAGATATGGCATCGAGTCTTTCTTCGTGGTAAGTGTTCATGAAAGGATTATAATAAAACATCACAGAATCATTATGATTTAGTTTTATAACGGTAAAGTCTATGAATCGCAGCAACCAATATTTAACCAACAAATTTCGCAAACAACTGTCATCCATCATCGTGTTTCGACTGAACAGAATCAATAAGCATCTGGGTGGCATTGCATTCGGTGCATTCATTATGAACTTGTCCAGCATTCCATGAATCCGATCTAAATGCAGTTTGTCACTGTCGTGATTTTGAAGAAAAATGAACGGCAGCGACGATCGAGGATATTTTAGAACTGGCAATTCGAAAAAACGAGTGTCATCAGTCTTTGTTATTGTTGTTATATCGATCAAAAGCGTCGGCGCACGGTCCGTCATTTTTCGAATAAAAGCATTCCGACGGGCAATATCGATGTCCGACAGAAAAATGGCTATTTGATTAACATTTTTATGATTAAAAATTTTATTTATTAAGTTATCGTTCGATGGGTTTTCTGTCACATCAATCGATGAAATATTCATTAGAGACATTGCAACGATGAAAACGATTTTTTCCAACGTTTCACATGCCATTCTTCATTTTCAATAAAATATTGTTAAATGAAATGTTGCAAAACTATTATTTTAATTTGGAATAAAAATTTTTGAAATTATCTACTTTATTCCCACTTCAACTTCACTGTTTCACAAATTCTGAAATAAAAAGACATGGTTACACGAGAAGGACTCAATTGTTTATTTAAATAAAAAATCTGATATTTACAATGAAAAAAAAAATATATTTTTTTGAGAAATCCTGCAAGTTCGTTAATAACGAACAAAAATAAAATTCTAAAACGTTAGTATTTTGCTTGAAAAGTAAATTAGTTTTCCGAAAATAATAGTTTCAATGCCGTTGAGTATCTATTTACAAACAATAAGCGAAAAGGCTAATTGTTTCCGTTAATAACGTCATGGGCAAATAATGACATTCGAATATTTGAGAGCTGCGACCGCATTGAACATTCCAAGGCAAAAACCAGATTTAATTTTCAATCATTCTGATTGAGATAATAACAGATACGCGAGTAAGGCGCGTGTTCGCGCGCACGCATGCACGTCACTTGTGCCCGCTATTCATTAGTTCAATGAATTATTATTCGTAACAATGACACTTCAGCAGCAGATTAATTATATTTAATCACATTCAACGGCTATTCATTGCACACTGAAGAGATCAACGCGTGATACTTTAACTTAAATAATAACTGAATACGTTTTGTACTTGTATGCTTCTTTGGCAATTACGCAATTTTCACTGAACTTGAACGCAAAAAATATTGTAAAAGCCAATATATTTAAAAAAGTCGCAAATGTAATAGTTTGAAAGTATTGATTTTTTAATGTACTTTTGTAATTTTCAATTTTTTTTATTGTCGTTTGAAATATCTTGATCATTGTATTTAAAATCTATAAAGCGGCCTTCCAAACCTCAAATTCGCCTCGACATCGTTAAAATTTTTCTTTAATTAATATAGAGCGCCTCTATTATCAAAGAATACGTTTTGATGAAGTTTTGTTCGGAGTTCTTAGTACTCAAGGGAAAGCGTAAGGAGAATTAGAAGCCTTTGTTGGTTCTGACAGAATAACGTGACCTAATTTTACGTTACACACTAAACTATCTAAAATTTGTAATATCAAACTGTCAACTCCCTACTTATTTCTAAAATAAATTTATTTTCACCTTGTAAAATTCTATAATGTCAAATATTTTAATTTGTTTTGTACAAGCATTTCATTCGACAATTTTTTTTATTGATATTCAATAATTATCATTCCACATATCCTTTTTGTAATTTCTTCTATAATCAATGTATGCGTCATAAATTTTCGAAGATATTATCTTGAAATTAAAGCATATATTATTTTAACGTTTTCCAGACGTAAAACGCCATAAATTTAGTTTCTACGTACAAACCAACTTTACCACGTTCCACTACCACCAATTCACCAATTTTATGTAACAAAAAGCTACTTCCACCCTTCCTTATCCCAAAGCAAACCAACCATCCCATCATCCCCAACCACTAGCCAATCCACCACCGCGACAAATCGTCCACCCGGTCATAAGCGATTACACCCACCTTTACGCAAACCACACACACACACACACTCCACCTATCATCATCTGTGTCATGCACCGGAGACCCCGAAGTAAGTGCAATCCGAGTGTCCCAGGAGCGATAACGGCGTTCGCTCGATTCGTTTGATCTAGATACGTGTACCTCTCTCCTCCCCTCCTCTAACAGTAGTGTATATACCTAGGTATATACACACGCGCGGCCGGGTGCAATTATCGGTGCGCGTTTACACGTGCGCGAAACAATACGTTGCTCTCTCTCTCCCTCTCTCTAATCAACGCATATGGCGGCGCTAATCAATTTAGCGGGGATGACGACGACGGCATCCGAATGTGGATGGCTCTGAGCGAGTGGCTTACTTGTTGGCAAGCTGATGATAAGGTGTGTGTCGCGACGTGTTTCATGAGATGTCTATTTGGAAGAGGCGCTGCCTTGTGTGGAAGGTGACGAGGATGACGACAATGAGACGCTCGATGTTGAGCTTTAGAGAATAGAATTAGTCTTGATAATTCTTGTGAACTATTGTACTTTGGATGTAGAGCATTGTTATCAAGAAGCACGTTGAATCATGTGCAAGCCTTTTTGTCCTAGTGTTACATCCGCGTTTATTTGTATAGGGTAGTGGACATTGAGATTCACGTTCTATCGACGTCAAAGAGCGAATCTGAGCTAAGAGAACCAAAGCCGCGCAAGCAAATCATGAAGGAAACTATCAGAACCTCTTTGTCTATCGGATTTCCAATATATAAGGGACATTGAAACTAGTTTGCCAACTTTTTACATTTAATTTTTATTTAAACTGCAATCTTAACGATCTTTTCAAAACACTTCATTTAGAAATTATTTATGATTTTTATTTAAAAGTTACCGACTGTAACTAACGTACGTGGAAATTGATTGTAAAGTTGCATTGTTCATGAGGATGAAATCAATTATGCAGTTAGCAAGTGCTTTGTACTGGGCTGTGATAAACGGGAGTCAAGTGAGTGCGCTAATTCGAATCGAGTGTTTTTCGAAGCGGTGTCGGACAAATATTGGATTTGGAGTGTTGAAGTATCGCTGCGTGTTGGCATTGCTATTAAACGATTGAAATAGCTATTGAATAATGTATTGTCGATATATAAGTACGAATGAAGATCAAGTTAGATAAAATAAATTTTTTAGTTTCAAAAATCGATTGGAACTTCACGTCTGACCAGACCCATTATCTACTACTTCACAAACCAAATTCCATAAATATATCACTTATCAAAAACAATCTTAAAAACGTTAATATTATCCATTCCAACCATCATACAATTCAATCCATTAACAAAAAACTATAATTTATGAAATAACAAGATCAATGTTTATTATCACAGCCGTGCTCGCATTTCACAATGCAAAAAAAAAGAAGGCAAACGCGCAGCAAAAGTCTGCGATCCCGCTCACCGCATTAATAAGGAAAGCTCGCTAAATAATTCCCTTTGAAATTCCATCCTCCTCTCGTCTCCACGGCGCCTTTGCAGCAGTACTACGCGAGAGCGCAAATGGCTAAATAAAGAGCGCCTGCGGGAGGAGGAGGAGGAGGAGTAGGGAGGCAAAAAGAATAATCGCCGGCCCCTTTCGCGCTTCATTCGCCACGCTCGTACAAGTCGTTATCGAGTCCGACTACCTGCCGGCCATTACATGCAAATAAGTCGACTACTCGACTACTCTCTCTCTCTCCCTCACTCCCAGTCATCATTTCCTCCTTCTGTCCGTTCGCCCTCAAAGCTCGGGCGCGCGCTCCCGTCTTAATTACAGTTGTCTCGAGTCAATCTCGATGGTAATTAACCTCGCTCCTCTCTCTCTGTGCCTTTCTCTCTCTACTCTCTGCCCTCCCTCCATGGCCCCTTCTCTTATTTCTCCTGTTCGCCGTCTTTTCGAGTCGATCGACAAAGAGCAAACACGCGCACCGAGACACTCGCGGTTGGATTGTTTTTTTACTCTCTCTCTCGGTTTCTTTCTCTCTCGTGCGCTTCTGCTTTATTAGTTTGCTCTTTCTCTATCTACTTCTTCTTCTTCTTCTGCTAGAGGATGAGTTTATAAATAGCAACGGGGGGAGGTTCTTAAGTTTGAAGATAAACAGCGGGAGCGACTCTCTCTTTCTCTCGTTCGTCCGCGCTCTCCTTTTTCATTCTGGAGAGGATGTTTTTATAAATGACGAGGGGATAATTGGCGCTGTTTGAGGTGGGATAAGGAGATGGTCGGTTTTCTTCGGAGCGAGTAGAGGTATTTACTCAGAGACGGAGTAAGAGGTAAATCTCGAGTGGATCTTGCGAGGGGGGGAGAAGAGAAAGGAGCGCTTGTTTTGATTGCAATTGGCGCGGGACTCAATGGCTTTATATTACGTTAAATGCGCTTATTTTGAGATTATTAGCAGCGCGCGCCTTTCGAAGTTCGATAAGTGGATGATCAAGGATCAGGGTACAGATTCGTAAAAAAAAACAAGTAAATAAAAATTTATTTCTCTTGATAATGAGGAATCGATAATAAAAGAATATATACAGAGAATTGAAGTACGAAAATAGGTATATAGTTGTGGTAAAGAGCTTTTCGAAGATAGTAAAGGACTCGACGAAAAATGAAATTGCCTGCGAAATAAACTTCTACTCGGTTGTGTGTACATGTAGCGTTTCGTAAAACCGTTGTAAAACACGAGGAGATTTTATTTTTCAATACAGAAGACGGAAAAACTCCTGGCATTCTTACGCGTTCGCGCGCAAGAGGGGCATAAAAGATTTACATTTTACAGTCCAGTAAGACTCGCGAGGTATAGTGTTGGTGGTGGAGGTTAAAATTTTTCATTAAACCTGAAACTATATCTAGCTTGCTACTGTTAATAAAGTATTTTTCATGTCGATAAACAAATTCGCATTGGGACACACTCGATACCATTGAAATCGAACCGCGCCTTCGAAAAAAAAAACATTGGTATATGCGTGTAAATTTTTGTCTTTTGTGGAGTTGCGGTGTGTCGAGGGAGAGAGAAAAAAAATGATTTCAAAGATTGCTCCGGTCACACGTGTGTTTGGCCAGCAAACATTTTTCGTTTCCTATGTGTATTGGATTTTTGGACTTCATGGTTCGAGATTTTTTATTTTGTACGAATCTCGCGTTGCTCGTGAAAAAAAAGTTTTAAATTTTCAACTCTATTTTATGATGTAACGTGCGTGATTGTATTTATTTCATGTCTATGTATGATTGCGTATATCGAATATCTGTGCTAAACCACAAAAATTCTTATGGCAATTAAATGAAGTACTATAGTTTGATATTAGTTTTAAAGTCTTCCAACTGCATCTATGAAAAGTCGGTCAGACGATACAATATTCTTATTATATAACAACATAAGTACTACATACAAAGAATGACGTACAGTTGATAAATCATCATTTTCACATATACACAAGTGTATATCAAACTCACATAATAATTACTAAATTGAAAAGCGCAGGCGGATCGAGCTCGTTAAATTTTCAGATCACGTAGTACGCAGTCGGCGCGAGAGCATCGCTACACACGTAGATACATATACACTCAGAGACCAAACACACGCGCGATCTCTTGACGTTTTCATTCCCTCCCTACGTTCGTGCCAAGCTCTGTGTTTTGTACACAGATAAGTCAAGAAAGAGCAAACAAGCGGCGCGCGACATTTATTGTCGGGAATGAAGAAAAAAGCCGGGGCACACACAAAGGAATTGCGCTCGCTACAAGCGGAGGAGGAGAGAGAGAGAGGAAAGAGACAAAGTGCAAGGAGGAGAAGCGTCGTGTTTTTCTCTCCCGCGGCCTTTATTAGTTTGTTTTCGCGAGCTTTGTTTTCGCGGTATATCGCGAGAGGAGGGGAGGAGGAAAGCTGGAGGAGAGAAAAGGTATCTTTATGAAAAACTTTTTATTGTATTAGGGGCACGCCGTCGCGCCGCTTCCGTATACGTTTGAAAGTTTCTACACTCGTGCAAGAGAGAGAGAGATGAGCTCAGAAGGCGCGCACTTTCGGTGTACGGTAGAAGAGCGGTTTTCGTCGGCTGATGGCCTTACATGCGTATACTTTTTTTGCGACCCAGTTTGCACCACACGCGCGCGTATATAGTCTGTGGAGAAAGAGAGGGAGTGAGAGAGAAGCGCTTCTTGGGAGGAAGGGAAGGACGGCAAACATTGACTCTCAACGAAAATGAAAATGGAAGGTAATAAAGTTTTGTCTTGTGTGCGTTATAATCCCGCGGCTTCTTGCAGTAAGGTAAGTATATAGACGAAAAAAAGAGAGAAAAAAGAATTTGGTTAACTGGATTACCTTGTCGCGCGCATTCAGCGAGCTTCATCTGCTGGAACGTATATAGTAGTGAGGGTTGTTTCTCTCGCAACGATATTTTAATAATTTAAAAGGTAATTTACCGTATATTCGTTTACGAAGTACATAACCCGATGCTTCACTTTTATTTTATCAAAAAAAAACCGCCTCTCTCCCTCTCTTCTAGTTCCCTCGAGTGCCAATTAGAATCACAATACTCGCCTCTATAATTGCTGTGGCATGCCGGCGCGCTTTTCAAGATCCTCGTCTAATGCGTTTAAAATTCTGCCTCTCACATTTCCTCTTTCTCTCTTTCGCTCGTATGTATAAAACACATACTCACACATAGGAGCTTTGCGTTAGCGCGTATAGCACAGGCCTGCGCTCTTGAAAGCTCGGTGTATGTATACGTTCTCACTCCACATGAGATCGAGAGAAAGAGTGAGAAGGTAAAAATAAATCACCCTCCTAGCGATACTCACTCTCTATCCATCCTCGTTTTTCACCTCCTCTAACGTCATTTCGCGTACCTCCTCTTTCTCTCTCTCTCTCTTTCTCTTTCTCTTTCGTATTCGATACCCCGAGCTTTTTACCTTTCCTACCTCACTTTCTCTCTTTCTCTTTCCCTCTCGTTCTCTTTCTCTTTCTCTCTCTTTCTCTTTCTCTTTCTCTGCATTTACGGGGGCGTGGACCCGCGGTAACACCCTTGTTGGGAGTAGATCACGTACGGGTACAGCCACCGCCCGAGCGCGTACGTGCCGGACAAAACGAGTAGTTTCTATGAATGTTTAAGCGAACCATCCGCACGCCGCCGAAGGAAGCGAGAGGCCACGTGTATATATACGAGAGCGAGCGAGAGGTGCGAATGTCCCATTTTCTAATCACGTAGCGCGATTTTTATTGGCTTTTTTTTGTACGAGGAAATCGTGAATATGCATGAGGCTAGATACTCGTGTATCGGTGGAGCGGGAAATTTTTGAATCTGGTGATAAACGAGTGATGTGCGGTTTCTGGAAAGTGAAGGGTATGTGTGTATATTTGTTTCAACAAGTTCTACGAATGAAGCGTTTGATTTTCGAGAAAATTTATTGATTCAATATTAGAAATAAATGTTTTGAATTTTTCAATGCATTGGGGCATGTATGTGAAATGGTTCTTCTGACAAATACCGTAGAAAATTTTATAGTGTAGTATAGTAAAACATAAAACAAATACCTTGTGTTTGAAAACGTTTGTCAAACCATTATAAAACATCAACAACCCATGTATCGAAATTCAAATCACCTCACATCAACAGAACCATCAAAGCGTCAAAGAATATTTCCCTCCCAAAAAAGCTCGATAATAAACTATTTTTCAACTGTGAAATTGAGATTTCTCTTGAAAAAGAATTTCGGGAAAGCCCTTTTTTCCGCTCGCACCGCTGTTACTTTATATTGCGTATTTTTGATCCGACCAAAAGCGTTGCCGAGCGAGATTGCACGCCGAAAAATGACCTCGCGCATGTACTCCGGGCTGACTTTATTGAATAAAAAGTACGCGGGTATATGCGCGAAAGTCAAAAATACCCGCGAAGGGTGTACATACACGTGCGTACATATATGCGGGTTTCCCGATGTACGTGAATCGATAAATTGTTATCGCTTGTTTAATGATGCGTTGTTTGCATGGATTTCCAGGCAAGGCTCGATGCATGCAATCAAGAGTACGCCAGGCTGCTTTGTCGAATTAAATATCGTTATAATTTAAACCAACTGTCATCTTTTTTTTACATACCATAGTTCATATTTCAACAAAAAAATTAACGTATCGAAGGATACGTAATTTTTGCAATATCGTTTTCACCTAGCCGCAGTTATAGACGAAAACCTCGAGGCAGGATACATTTGAAATTCAAATCCTCGTCCCTGTAAAAAATTAATCTTACACATTCTTTCGCGCCTCTAATCGCATCACTACTCCTCTCTCTCTCTTCCCTCCCACCATCACATGCCTACGGCCAATTACACCTCAACCCCTGCATCATCGCCTCTCTCTCTCGAACAAAAAAAAAAATTCACCAGAACACAATGGAATATTGATTAACCGGCCATGCACGCTAAACGTCATAATTCACGGGGAAAAAATCGGATTACACGCGGGCGCGCGTGCGCCAACCTTGAACAAAAAAAAGGCAAGCCCTGAATATCAACGGCCGTGGCCGCATAGCCGCATGGGAAATCGCGTATGCCCGCGCCTAAGGCGGAATTTCTCGGAAATTTATGCTCTCATCGGTCGCCCGCGCGTGCACGCGAATTTATCGTCCGAATTCGGCCGCTCGATTTATTACGCATTAGCCAACGAAGGTGTGTATACGTCTATGTGTGTGCGTGTGTGTATACGGATCTCTGTGTATAGTGACGAATTTTGAGGTTTAAAGCCCTGGCCGCTGTTGCCTCTGGCCGTCGAGCCTTTATTATTTCACGTCTCGTTGCGTGTGCAGGTTTCGATGAGTCGCGTATAGTATATAGCTCGGCAGATATTTAATCAAAACCACAGTTTCGATCGTGCACTTGTATACACCGGTATTTTCAGTTTTTTTTTCTTTTTTTTTAACTTTACACTATATAGCGCTGTGTACCATCTTCTCTCAACTTTCTAACGTAAACACGGCGCTCATCCAGAGGGCTCGCGTCTCAAGAAGCCCGAAAGTTGAAGGGGTCAGCGACGCCGCTTTGTTCGCGCGGCGCGGTTGTGGCTTTGTAGAAGAGCGCGAGCGCCGAGATGAGGGGACGCCCTGGGCGCGAGCGCGTGCACACGCTCGAGATGGTGTAGATGGTTTCGGCCGCTGGCAATTGAGCTGGATAGCGTGTGAGATTTAAGATGAAAAAAAAACATCGTTGTGAATAGTAAAGGAGAGAACCACTGTGGAGTGTAAATTTAATCATTTTTTTTAAATGCTACCTGTACTATCACTGAAAAGTGAAAAAAAAATTGGTACACCAGTAGATATTTATTAAACTGGCCGATTTTTCGTCTAAATAAAGAATTGTATATATTTTTTAAAAGACGAGATAGATTTTAAAAATTACACTTATCGTATCACAAAAAGTATAGTCTCCTCAAGTATCACGGCTGACTCAACCTTGACTCACACTACTGACACTCAGCAACCTCCCTTACCCCAAAAATCAATCCACTACGAAAATCTTAGCTGCACGTGCGCTAATCAAGCGTGCATGCACGAACCGTCAAAAGCCAGCAGCAGCAGCAACAGCAGCAGCAGCAGCTCTTGTGAGTGTATATATGCGCCTCTCGGTTCTCCTATCCATTTCCCGCCGCCGCTGCCGCGAGGGAAACAGACGTCGTCGCGCGACACTTCGCGCAACAATGAAAAGCGGCTAACCCCTCCACCTTCCACATACATACACACGTATACAATATCACACAGGCACTCGGGGGAGCGCAAACATCGCGGCTCGTGCACGTAAGTTAAGAGCGAGTGCGCGCGCGTTAAGAGCCATAGTTCACTATGTACGTGTGTGTGGGAGCGCGAGTTGCGCGAGCTCTGCAGCGAATCGCATTACATTCGAGTGCACTAAGGAAACTTGTACAACAAGCTTCTCTCGGGCTCGATAAAGCGCCGGCGTATCCTGCGAATGTCAAGTTCCCTTCCCCGTGTTCTCTTCTCTCTCGCTCTCTCACCCCTTCTCCTCGACTCTTCGTCTCTGAATTCGGCGCTCCTTTGGCTTCTCGCCGGCTCTCGCTTTATGTACGCGTGGAGGTGTATATTGATGCTGACGGTGCGGGTAATTTTGTAAATTCGCTGGCTGATCGACACGCAATGAGAGAAGCTGAAGCTCGATGACGAGCGATGGTCTCAATGGTGAGAGAGTCGTTGCATATGGATGCGCGCGATACGGAGAAGTGCGCAAGATGAGAGTCAGTGATACGGATAGAGGAGATGGCTGATGAATTTCGGTTATATTTGTTTGTTTGCCAAAATGATTGATAAAAAATTGGATATTTTATGGAATAAGCGATAGTAAATTCATTGGATATTTCATTTTTTATTTAACTTCAGAAGGACTAAATTCGACTTAAATTTGGATAATTAGATTGATATTATAAAAAGTGAAAAAAATTATTTATTTTCAATGTCTGGATATTACTAACTGATGGACACAAAGTATAATACGGGTTCAACGCACGATTATTATTCTTTTTTCCCTATTTTTTACAACCAATCTAATTTTTGATATTCAAGCCGTCTGACACGCAATTAAAATTTTGCCTACGAGAGGGCAAAATAAAACTCGTCTGTTTGAACGTTTATTAGAACCTATTCATACTATATAATCATAAAATTATTATCAACAAAACTCTTTTACTGTAGACCGCAAAATTGACGATCTTTCATCAGTCAAAACCAAACAAACCGCCAGCAGCGTATAACAGCCTTAAAGCTCATAAATAATAATACCTCGAAGCATTTTTCCCGACGACATCCAACGTCATCGTCCTCGAGAAACTCGCGCCCGCGCAGACTGAACTAGACGCGGACGAATGGCCCGATGAAGAATTCATAAAGTGTATACGCATCGTCTATGCAAATGCCCTCTTCACTCTCTCTCTCTTTCCCTTTCCACCTTTGCACTGAGTTAATGGGATCTCACGATTGTGTGTACGCGCGTATGTGTATTTCCCCCCACCTCCCCAGCTGCTAATTAAAGAGAAGAATCGCCGCGACACGCGCGCTCGCCCGTTTAATCAGCGTAATTAGCCCTCGCACGAGCGCGCGTCTTATAATGGCAGTTTGCCGTCGAGTTGCCAGTCCCCTTCTCTCTCTCTCTCCCTCTCTCTGTATGCGTATATTATAAATATACGCTGCAGCGTATAATTCGAGAGCACGTATGTTTTTCGACTCTCTCTAGTGGAGCTTTTGTCGCGCGGCTGAGTCGACGTTCGCGAGATAGCTGGCTTGTAACGAGGCATAATGACGTCGAGAGTTTGTAAAAGTGGATTTTTTTCTAATTGCTCGTTGGCTTGGAGGCGACGTTGATGAGTTATGCTCTTGCATACGGAAAATGTCGGACGAATGTACAAGGGATTTTTTTTCTTGCTTTTTTGTCAGCTGTATTTCATTATAGATATGTTAATACTGTATGAAATTACGTGTAAAATATTTTAACAAATACATGCATAGAGATATTTAATGTTTAAATTTATGAAATTTTTCAATTAACATTCTTCTCTAGATGGTTATATGGAATTATGGAATATTGTTTCCCATAAATCACATTCAATATTGCAATATGAAGCCACATATTTCTGCATATTACATATTGTTTAGTATTTTCTATCATAATAATTACAAACAATAACTATACAATCCATTGTAGAATTACTAACAAATTCTACCTTCGCAGCTATTCCGCACCCGAAAAATAACGAAGAAAAAGCTATTGAAAACATTCCCTGGTAATAATAATCACAGCGAAGGTGTGAACTATCAGCCACGATCGAAGCCTCCCGATTAAACTGTCCCGGTGCGCGCGCGTGCACGGTTATTTCTCGGCTCGCGCGCACGATACACGCACGCACGCTCGCGTGACGCGCGATTCGAATCAGCGGAGCGGAAGTTCAATGACGAGCACGAAAGAATTCGCGGTCGAGCGAGTAACGAACCCTGAAAGTCGATTGGTTTTCCTTTATTCTTTTTTTTCTTTTTTTTTTGGTTGTCGTTTATTACGGGTAAAGTCGGTGGTAATAACGTGCAGATGCTTAGCGAGATGCTATGCTAATGTATTTATGATGCTTGTCTTTGTGTAGAATAGAGAATAGAATAGAATACGGAATTATTCTTTAGATAGTGGTATAGAAGTTTGCTTTGGTTAGTGAATAAATTTTGACTGACATAATGAGACAGTAGATTGAGGCAAATTTAGTCAGACACCAAAAGCTTCCGCATATATATCTACAAATGTCAATTAATTGTTCACAACGAACGTATAAAAAAAAACCCTTTTACCTATACCACCCAATATAAACACGTATAAAACTTCTTTATCAGTAAAACCAATTAGGCCGCGCACCCAAAATTTATCTCACCCGAACCATTTACGCGCCATTACCGAAAGATAAAACAATTAATGTCACCAACTCCCTCGAGCCGAATTACTTCCACCCACCGGAGCATCTTCCTACCACCCTTAGAGGAGAAAAAGAGAGCCTCATCTCCCCTCCACCCCTTTTACTCTCTAGATCTCTATCGGGGTGGTAATCTTCGTCGCGGCCGCGCCTCATTAAAATCTCTCGCGAGATATGCCCCCTCTTTCGCGTTCGCAGCTGAACGATATCTCGCCCGACTAATCTCGCCGTCGCCTTTTACGAGTGGCCTGTAAAAAGGCCGGCGTAATTACCGTAAACACGCGCCCCTGCCGCTGCTAGTAGATAAGAGCCGCGCGTATAGAGCAGGGTGAAATTGGCGAGCAGTACGCTGCTGGGGGATTGATCGCTTACGCGCGCACGGTGATCGATGTATCGGCTGGTAGGATCGTTCGTTGGTGCGGAGATGCGTATCGGGGGATCGCGGAGGTTACCGTGGTATAGCTTTAATTCGTTCTTTTTTTTTAGTGTGGGTACTATAAGTTGTATAAATGGTTGTTTTTTTGCTTTTTTTTTATGTACGATTTTTAACCGAATTGAGTGATTAACCAAGATCGCTTTGGACTAACTCGTGAACATATATCAAAGGGTATGTGTGTGTGTAGTTTTTCTTTTTTTTTTTACTTCTCGAGCAAGACTTTTTAACGAGGCATGTTACACGACGTAACCACCGCCTACTTTTGCGAAATTGATATTAATCTTGGCTCTGGAGCGCGTGCGAAACGAATAAACAAGCTCGTTTATCCGCCTACACGCAGCGAAATTCTCGTGACGTTTAAAGCGCGAGTTTTGAAAGTTCCACGAACATGAGCCATGCATACATGTATATACCTGTATGTATGTATATATACAGGCGACGTTTTCGAGCACTTCAAAAGTTATACGTGCGACTTAACTTGGATCGCGCGAGTTGCTGCGCGATCGCGTCCCGAAATGTTAAATTAATCAAGGCACGACACGTCTATGCTAAAGCTGACAATGTAATCGGCGAGTGTCAATCTGTTTTTATTTGTGTGTTAAGAATACAAAGAAGTTATTCAATCTTTTTCAACACAATACTAAGAGACGTATGAATTAAATTTATATTCACCGACAATGCTCGTTCACGAATTCACCTTGTCTCGGTCACTTACACTCGCGATTAATCATAAACTCTCTAACCCCTAGCCGTCATCCCCTTTGGACTTTCTCTCGTTCACTCGTCGAGTCTCTCTAAAAAAAAAAGAAAAGGAAAATAAAAGAACGCATAGCGAGCGCGAGAAAGTCGGAAAAAGAAGTAGTAAAGGGAATTAACGCGGCGGCGGCGGCGGCAGCAGCAGTGCACGTGACGCTTGGGCAAAAGGTGTGCGAGGGCGCGCGTGCGTTTGAATTACGATACTTTCAAAGGTCTTTTTGATACTCGATATTTGCCTAATGCGCTCTCGCACGCGCCTTTGACGCGTTTGAGTTTTAAAGCGGGAAATTCGTCGCGTGTGCGCGCGCAGCGCCAGGGCAATTTTGTAAAGGGAAAAAACGCGTGTACGTTTTTATTCGCGCGCTACGGTTATTTCGAGCGATCGACGTATCGTTTGTCCGCGCGATGTGAAAGTTCTACTGTTCGTCTTTTTTAGGGAATTCCAAAATTTCCTCGCGACGAGAAGAATTCTAGGAACAACAGTAATAATACACGTTGATTTATCTGAGTGTTAAATTCGTTTTGAATGTTTAGTTACCAGTATAAATGTGTTGGTTTTATTTGTAAAAGCAAACAATGTTTGTGGCGACGCAGAATAATATAAAAGACAAAAAGAAGAGGATTTCCAAGTATTTTTGGGAAAAGAGAGAGAGAAAGAGAGAGAGTCTCCCGGGTAAAAAGCAACATAAATGAAAATCTTTTCAGCTTTTTCGGAAAAAAAAACTTTGAAAAGTTCTCAACTGGATCACTGGATTTACCTTTTCTTTTTATACTTTATTCATATATACGGGCAGAAAATTTTCGTGAGACTAGGTGGCCACTCTGAAAGCGAAAATATTAAAATTCAGAGTTTGAAAAAAGTGGAGTTTATGCTTATATATACGGCGTTCAAGTAACTTTTGAATTATACTCGAGAAGTATATGTTTAATATAATCTTAAAAATTTTTCGTTATTATTATACTATACACATTAAGTATTTTATCTCAGAACATAAAGTTTCGCACGCACTTTCCACCCTATACATTTAATATACACAAACGCCACATTTATAAATAATTACCATCGCCATGATGATTCTAATTTTAACTCCACCTCCCACCAGATAAAAAGAAAAATAAACCACGACCCTTCCAGCATCCACTCGCATCAAAGAAATATCCCGATCACCGCGCCCCAATTAGCATTTCTCGCATCTCGCAACTTTAATTACCCCATCCGTCATCATCTTCCCAACTCACTCACTCTTTCAAAAACTTACCTAATTATCCCGTAGCAGTAGCTTGCATATACACACCTCCAAAGAAAAGAAAAGCACGCGGCTGCGCGCGAGAACCCATCTATCGCGCCACTACTATTTACACTAGCAAAGATTCGGCGCGCGCGTGGTGTCTTTCAATAGGGAGAGACTCAAAATAAAACGAAGAAGACGAGAAGCCTCACAGCGTCAACGTAATCATCGCGTATATACGGGCCTTACTACTAGTAGTAATAGTAGTAGTATACCACCTACACCGTCAACGTCGCCACCAGCAGCACCGCTCGGTGTTTGAATTAACGAAATGAAAGCGCGCCTGCGCGTCAAAGGCGTAGTATAACCCGGCTGTCCGCTCCGCGTATGTAATCAAAATCTTCCCCTGCGCGCACGTGTTTTTGCTTCCCAGTATGTATACGTGTGTCTGTGTACAGGTATGCGCTCTATTTATAGCATACACATACACACAGTGCTACCGTATTTACATGTATGCAAGGGACCGTGTATATGCACATATATATATATACACGTATAGCGTGCGATGCGCTTTATAGTCCACTGGTCTCGTTTCCAGGGCTGGCCCCTCGCCTGCCTGCCTGCCTGCCCGACTGGTTAATTAAGACGGGAAGACGCAAACGTGATTCCGGCCAGTCAGCCGAGCTGTCGTCGTCGTCGTCGCAGGGTATGTACGTATAGCTACGTATGTACCTCTGGATTAGTGGACTTCGTTTGACGAAGGTCAAGGAGTGAGAATTTGCCGAATACGCGCGCGACAGAGAATTAAGCCAACCCTTTCTCTCTCTCTCTCTCTCTCTCTATCTGCGACGACTACTATAGTTCTCGTAGTCGTCTGTCGTGTAGAGGACGGTATAGAGGCCGAGTGTGGATCCGTTTTGGATTGTTTGCGGCGAAAAGCTGTTTGGACGGGAACGTCAATCCTGCGGATTTTTGGTTTTTCTGTTGAATGGGATGCAAGTTCTTTAGAGATGGTGAAAAAGAATAGTAAAATGAAACATGTCATAGAAAATAATAAGAGGCAAAATATTACATTAATAAAGCAAAAATAGTATGCATAAAATTTAGGTTTATTAGCACATTGTAGGTGCCTGTAGTAAACTTAAACACGGTAGTTAATGTTTAACTTTAATTTTACATATTCTTTCTGTTACATTCATTTGCTAATAACTAGATTGAAAAACATTTTTATGTTTACGTTTAAGTAAAAGTAAACACATGTAATATTTAGACCGACGCAAGTAAATAGCTTATTTTAATCAAAGGAGTGTAAGAGGAGTGTTGACTTTAACGTTGCACGAAAAATTATACGTGAAGTAGGTGTAATTCAAATATTTTATATTCATATTTGTTTAAAAATGTTTTACCTTGTTGAATTTTTTCTGCGAATGAATAAATATTACAATGAATTCATCATGTGAAAATTTCGCACAGCACTCTCCGTTATTACACATATCATGTATTAAAATAAATATATAGCAGCCGTGGAAAAAAAGATTGTTATCACAACCAAGATATTTTTATTACGTATATTATCTTTCGCACTTTATTCCTCTACGAGATCAATCTCAGTGCGATTCTTCGGTATTTTCGCTCTCACGCGCGTTCTACATTCTCGGCAAAAGCATAATCGCACGTCGACATCTAGAGTGTATATACCTATATATACAAAGGCAATTATAAAAGCTCCCAGCGATGAATGCTAATTATTATCAATTCGCGCCTCGTTATTGCGTTTCGCACAGAGGTGGAGTAAAAAGGTGTCGTCTCTACAACCAATCCAAGGTCGTGTCTCTTATCAACGACGGCTTAGTAGCTAATTTGCGAGGCAGCGACAGTACGCTAATCACTTCCGATTTTATTACAGCGCTGATGGAGGTACGTACCCTGGCGGCAGTTTATACGACGGAGGTTAGAGGCAGAGGAGATTGGCTTGTTTGCCCCCATCATTGAAGGATGAAGACGCGAAAGGTTTTGTTATGTGCCCGCTTCGTTTATGGGTCAATGTTTTGAATGGGTTATAATACAGCTTGGTTGCTTGATAATGGAAAGCTGGCTGATAATGATGATGAAAGGGGGACGTGGCGATATATGGGGGCTTGTTATTTTTCTGGTGAATCGTGCGAATATTGTTGATGGAATATTTCATAATTAATGGGTAGGAATTTCGTTATATCGATACGGTGAATGTAGCAATTGTTTTTGAAGGTAAAAATAGTTCAATTAGTGTAACTGATGCCAAACGCAACGATTGATAAGAAAATTGCAATAGTTAATGTCAGAATTTATAACGAGAATTTCTATCTTTTATGGCATTAGTAGGATGTTTATAAAAGAAGATCAAGTAAAATTTTAGAAAATTATAATTGAGCGATGAAATTTTTTCATTTATATTCCGGTATATTTCAATCAAATAATTTATTGATAATTTACAAACAGACCTGTGAGTTTTGCGAATTCAGTATCGAAATTATGCCGACATTTTATTAAAAAATTTTTATTTGATAAAAATTTATCTTGTACTACACATGTACATACAAAATGTACATTCAGGTTAAACAAATAAGTATGTACATATATTAAACAAGTAGTAAAACCAGTGAAAGTTTGTATTACCCAGAAACTTATCAATAAATAAATAAATACTATAAATTCAACTTACAGCATCGTTCTAATTAAATTAGAAATCTTTTTACCACTAAACCATTCTCTGCAGGCCATTCAAATCATTTTCAAATTCCATACCCCTATTTCTCTAATAGGCAGCTCTTGAAAGGCTTATCTATCCACGCTCGAGTAACTAAATTTATAGAGAAGCCAGCATGTGAGAGCAGAAGAGTTAACGGCTGCGAGTATTATTTAGCATAGTGGCTATGCCACACAGAGCTCGTTGTTCACTGGGTTCAAGTGAACTTCAAATCCTATGTGCCCTGTAACAATTACCGTGATTTTCTAAGCTTATCGTGATCCAATCCAATATTCTCCGAAATGAAGGTTTTGTCCACTATACCTTCGTTAAAATATACACAACCATTATATCATATTGCTATGCCTGTTTAGTTTCAAAAATGCACTGTAAAATCTTAGCAATTCCACAAACGACAAATCATTACGCGCAGAAATAAAAACTTGTATCAAGTCTTTCCCCTCCTTAAATTCGAAACCAATACCGCCAACAAAGCGAAAAAAAACGCCGTAGCGACTGATGGTACGAAGATTGCATCTGCTTTCGATTCTCCGGGATCGAGAGTCGCGTCGCGCGGCAACTCGCCGAAATGGATTAAGTTTTCTCGCGCGCGCTCCATTCCTCTCTTTCTTTCTTCTCTCTTTCGGTTTCTGCGTCTATATACGCGTACACGTGCACACGTACGCGTAAAAGGAAAGAGGAGGGGGGGGGAGGCGGAACTACTCCATTGCCGGGCGGAAAACTCGCGTTACAACGAAGAAGCGAAGGGAGGAAAGTTTCTCGTATTTTCGCAAATTATTGAATGTTGTTTCTTTCCGAGTTTCGTGTCGCGAAATTTTAATGCCCCTGGAGGAGAAAGAGAGGAAGCAAAGGTGGATACGTTTTAGGAGGGCTGAATTTCGCGGTGGATAGAGCTTTCGCGCTATTCTTGTTGTTGTTGTTGTTGTTGTTTCTTGTGGTTTTACAAACTTCTGCGCGTCACTTTGATCCTGGCTTTTTCAAAATTTCAATTTAACTGTGATTTTTTTTTCAGAAAAAAAAAAGTACATTCACAATTACCTC
Organism: Torymus tubicola; assembly: GCA_035583055.1. NCBI lineage: Eukaryota > Metazoa > Arthropoda > Insecta > Hymenoptera > Torymidae > Torymus > Torymus tubicola. Next base: position 122,241 of record JAWWEQ010039714.1, read on the forward strand.
TGGGAATTATACGGAAAAAAAATACTTTCAAAGCCCAACCCCAACGATATTATACACCGCGCATATAACACACTTTCATACAAAATCGTTATATGCACCGCAGTAGTTGTTACAGCTAAGACTCCTTTATCCGCCTGAAAATACGTGAGCGCTCAATTATTTCTGACCCAGTTACGATTTTGTTTTCATCCCACGCGCGCTTGCGCACACCGCGTGATTCCTATCTATTTTCGAATTTCCAGAATTCTATATAACGTGTATACAAAGTCCATTAACGCGCAATACACCCGCAACTTTTATTCTCTCCCCAAAAAATGTCGAAATTCCAAATAAAAATCGGTAGCTGCACTCTCTTACTCAACCAGTCGGCCTCTTTAATTGCCTCCTTCATCTCCACTGTGTTTATTAACAATCGCAGGCGTATGAGCAAAAAGAAATTATCCGGCAAACTGCAGCGTCCACCTCCAAAGGATTACCTAGCGATTACATCCTCCCCTCCCAGAGCCAATGCCCATTTCTGTATTCACCCTGGTCTTTTTACACTCTCACAGTCGAGCTACTCTCCACGTTGCTGTTATTATTATCGCCCAGCGCGCGCGAGCTACTATTATTATTACTATTATTATTATCATCATTCGAGAGCTGTGGTATAATACCGAGATTATAGGCTCAATGACCCCCTTTTTTCTACTCTCTCTCTCTCTCGCTCTCTTTCTCTTTTTCGTTTCTCCCCCTTTCGCCATCTATCGGTATTCCAATTCGCGCGGCCAATGCTTTAGTTTTCGGCAAAAGCTCGAAATAAATACTCTCGCTGCCTTTTTTTTGTATACGTCGCTAAATATTGAAAGCGCGCAGAGCAGAGCAGCTCGCGAGTTGCGGCCGATGATATTTGGACGAAAGGGAGGCTTACTGAGAGAGAGATAGAGAGAGTAGGGCTCGAGTCGGCAAGAGTTTTTTCTGACTATTTTCGTTCGCCGAACTGTGTTCTGTTTTTTCCTCGTTGCGGCTGTAGTTTTTTTTTCGTCAGCGCTGACGTAAGCGGCAGGAGCTTTTGGTTGCGGCCGAGGTCCGATGGACATTAATTTACGTCGGATGTTTTGGTACATCATTCAACAATTCTATCTATTGTGAAATATTTTTTATCGTTTTATGTATGTTGTCGATTTAAGGAAAATTCTACTAACAATATTGATTTAAACTTACGTATACTCACAGAGACTCGAAATAACGTAACGAATGTTCCAACTCACCTGAAACAGAAAAAGAACTTGGATAAATACAAGAAAATATTCATTAGTTCGAATAAAAAATTTACGCTACCCCGTAACTATAAAAATCCGTGAAAATCCAACCTCACTCTCCTCAAAGAACCAACGCTCGTCGAACAATGTAACCGAACTATAGTCTTGCTCGGTTGCTCGGTCGCCTCTAAATTAGCCATCATCGACTGCTCGCATAATGCTGCTCCCTCGGAAGTCGTCCCTAATTTACGGCTGCGGCCGCGGCGCTAAACCTCCCCTAATTTCACCCCTCCTAGAGTAAGCGATCCCCGCGATGGCGCGGCCTTGAGAGAGAGAGAAGGAGAGGACGCGGAAGTTCGAGAATGCAGTGGCTGGTTTTTGCGAGCGTTGGGGTAGTTTGGTGGCGGGGAAATTGGGAGAATCGTGCGAGTGAATTTAAGGTAGTGGTGGTAGTAGTGGTTAAACGTAGTGGTACTTGAAGTGATTTGAATGGGCGAAGTAAAGTATCGATGGTTAGGGTGGTTGAGTTTTTCGTTGTTTTTAAAGGAAACGTTATATAGGTATGGAGTGATAGTTATAAAGAAAGGAAGATGTTTTTTTTGTATATTTTCTCGTTGTTATGTTGTCCATTTAACTGTGTGATTAAAGCTAGACATATTCAAAAACCTCTTAAATTTATTTCCATACAGATTTTATTCGCGTGTGTGTCATTCTAGAGGGAATTTTTTTAGTGACCCGTCGCTGCAGTTTAGCTAGTCACGTTTCTAGTCACGTAGAAATTTTTTGCCGCGGATATGACGCAATTCCCTATCGCGCGACTCGTTGATTTATTTTATAAAAATATTTCAAAGTTTGAAAATTTTCGAAAGTACGTAAAGTGCATTTTAATAAATGTACGCTTTGACAGTTTGCATGGAAAATTTTTTCTGCATATACGTTATAATATTATTGCCATTATTATTATTATTATTATTATCATAGTATTCATCGATATTCTAACCACACTCGCTGTCCAATCTTTTCCACTATCATTGCTTTGACAACATTAAAATCAACAAAGCAGAAATACTACTCAGTCTAACTTTCCACTCGCTAGCTGTACATTTCGGACAGCTTAAGCGTTCCTTCTCGTCCACTTAAATAATCCAACAGGCAGCGAGAAACAACAGGAGGAGAAGCGAAAGAGAACGAGAAACCTCACTCGGCACTTCATAAAAGTACAATTCCAAATCGACTCTCGCGGCACCTTTACTTAGATCAATTTTCCACCTTCGCCGCAGCCCCGCGCGCTATACCACCACGCCGCCTTTTTATCGTCTTCTACCGCTCGTCCGATCGTTTGCCTTTCCTCCTCCTCCTCCACCATCTCTCCCTCTCTCTTTACGGCGCGTCACGAATAAGACATCAAAAGAAGACGGCGGTGGCGAAGCCGATGTCCCGGATGTGCATGTCAATGGGCGATAAGGCGAGTGGAGAGGAAGAGAGGGAAAAATAACACGAGAGCAGCGCGAGAATCGTTGTGTGTATGTATGTATGTATGTGCGTGCGAGTGAGTGTGTGTGCGAGGATAAAGCGAATACGAGCGGCTTTATTCGCCGGAAAATAGATACGGCTTTCGTTTCGCGACGAGTCTTTCGGTTTTGTAATTCTCCGGGTTGGCAGCGGCAGGAGTGTCGTATCAAGTGTATATATTGTTTAAACTTTCAGTGTCTCTTTTGAAGGAAAAATAATTCAACGAAAAGCCTTTGACATTTGAACGCTTCTTTTAATGATCTGTATAGTATATTTAAAAAGGAATTTAAACTTTATTAACATAACTGTTTTTATGATTACGATTATGATTACGATTAGGATCTCATATTAAAAGACAAAAATTTTTAATGATAGTGGATATATAAATTCCCACGTGACTGTAAAAACAACATATCTTTATCTCCAACACTTAAACCATCACATTACCGACCTCGAAACAAAACAAACTATAAATTTTCGACATTATACCATATTCCATCAGCACACGCCTGTAAACGCAATAATTCCACTCGAACCTACCCACATCCGTGCGTGAAAATCTGGGTAACGAAATCTATATCGACGGGAAGCTTGTTTATGGAAGAGAAAGAACGCGAGGGAACATAAGCGTGCGGTTTACACGGAGGGGAAGATTTTATAAGCTCGCAGGAGCAAATCGAATCCTTCCTCTCCGCACGACTACGCTTGTCGAATGCTTATCGAAGAAATCCTTTGGCCCTGTAGCAGAAAAATCGCTCGCGAGTGAGGCGCTGATGCGGCTGGGTTCAAATGTTTGCCGTTTGTGGGATTTCCGGATAAAAGGGTTTTCTGAAAATGGAGTTATTAGCGATATGTAACTCATATCATAGTCAATTCTTTATTTATTTTTCTGTATACCTTGCATTTATCCATCGACCGCAACACTTTCACAGCCTGTATACTACGGATCACCTTTCATCTCCCATACGCACTCACATGCCACAGTAGCAGTAGCAGCAGCTCGCTGGCTGATAAATTACTTTAACATAAGTAAAAGCGCATCGCAATAAATCGCCGGTTCGCGCGGTCCGCGATCGTTACAACCTCCGGGCAGCACACACACACATAGATATATAACCACGTTCGCTCTGCGAAACAGCTCCGCCACGGAGACGCGTAAAATCCGCACGGTAGTAAAAGCAGCCGCTGCTCGCGCCTGTATCCATCCCCCCTGTACTACGCGAGTGTATCTCTCTCTCTCCCTCTCGTGTATGCGCGTGTATGTATGTGTGCACATGTTCAACAAAAGACGCGAGTGACCTCTGCTTTATATTCAGCGCGGCGATGCAGATACGCCGTCCCGCGCCTCATTGGCATTCGTCGCGCGAGCGCGCGGTCGTGCGCTGCTCTCCTCTCGTTTTCTTTGTCTCTCGTCATCTCTCTGTCTCTCTCTCCCGTGAGAGTACGTGTAGAGTACGACGAGAGAAGAGAGAGAGGGTATATTTAGCGCGGCTTTTCGATTTATCGAAAAAGAAATATAACGAGAGAAAGAGAGAGAGAGAACGGCCATCGCGGTCGTCCACCTCGCGAGCTGGCTTCATTTTAGCCGGTTATACTTTGGATCGACGAGAGTTCAGTATCGACTTTGGTTCTTTTATAGCTGATAATATCTCTGTATGGTATTTCTTATACGCAACTGTTCAGAGATAAAAGCGACAAGTACGCGTTGTCTACACTCAACTACGCTAACATTGTTCGGCGAAGTTGACAGATTATTTGGGAGCGCGCGTGCACCTCACTACTCCGTGTGTTTGCATTAAGAAGCTCATCGGCACTTCAGCGCATTAACGGCGCGTTTCAAGGAGGCAACGCGAAGCTGTACGTATATACAACATTCTCTCCCTCTCTCTCTCTCTGACTCCCTTGCGCGTGTGCGCACAGATACTCGTCTGGAGAATAGGCATCTTATCGTAATTGTCTGAAACTATACGCGAACGCGCGTGAGAGAGAAGCGTTGACGTGTAGTGTATGTATGTATGTATGTGTATACGTTAGTATACATTCCGAGAGGCAGGCGTATATTGAAGTCAGCGAGAGGGCGCGTGTGCTTTCACCCTCTTGTCAAAGCGGCTTAAAGTAAACAGACGGGACAAATGTCTTTGTGCGCGTCTTTAAGACTTGCGTCTATGAATTGGTTTTGGGTTTTACCTGCTGCAGGTATATTTGTTGTCTGCGTAGAATATGTCGAAATTATTGATGAATAGGTAGTGATAAAAATCGATTCGGTCAGACATATGCCTTTTAAAAAAATCAACCTCTGACATAGCCTGATCGACATGTCGGTAGCCCGCTTTCTATTCGCCGGTGAATTCTACTACTATCGTTGGAAGTAACCGCAGGGCCGCCGACGACGTCGCTCGTGAATTAAAGAGGCGGCACTGCACGTGGCAGATTAGGGTTTTTTTCTCAGAAGGAAATTGCTGGCTGTACGAGTCGATAAGATTGACCGTTTGGCGAAATTTTTGTTAACAAGAAGATCGTTATATTTACAGATCGCATGAGAGTTTAATAATAATATGACCGCAAACACCATTTTTAGCATTATGCAATCTGGAAATTCTTTAATTACCATTAAATTCACTATAACGTTGATATACAAACTACTTGAACCACTAGAAAATTCTATCTCTTAACTTCCAACCCGCACCTGTCACTCACTACACCAACTTACTCCCAACCGTAGCACCGAAAGAACCACACACGTGTATCCTCACCTCATTAATATCGTCCCGTCCCGTATAACAAATAACCCGAGGCTATGCACACATACTCCCACTCTCAAGGTCCAGCCTTATATATACATACATGCACATACACGTGCGGAAATTGTGCAGCACGGATAACTCATATACGCGTTGGTTCACTCCTCTCTCTCTCTCTCTCTCTTGCGCTTGCGGCTTACGCGTTCCACGCGGCCATTCGCCTGTGCATACACACGCCACGTTGGGGAAACACCGACGGTGTGGCCTTATCTCCGCTGCTGCTGCTGCTACTGCTGCTGTGCATCTTTCGGGATCTCTCCCTGGAGGAGGAGGAGGAGGATGAGGAGTAGAGGTAGATGTAGCACGAGTAGCAGTAGCGTTCCTTCGGATTTAATCGCAGGTGACCCGGATACTCGCTGCTGGGGGATTAGGAGGGCGGTGAGCCAGGTTGATGATGATTCTGTGAGTGTGTGTTGGTTGGGGTGAAGTGAGCTGAGGTGTCGGCTGACAGATAGCTGGATTGCCAGGGTGCAATGGTTTCTTGGTATAGAGTGTTTTTTTTATTTTTATTTTCAATGGTAGCGATGATGTACAATATTCACGTCAAGATCGAAATTCATATCCAATCAGAATAATCATTGGGTTGATATTGAAATCAGGAGATTGTCATTTTCATTTAATGAAATTGTCAAAAACATACATTTCTCTCTTACGAAAATCGACCAATCATCCAAAGTAAAAGAGTCAATATTACTGGATCGTATTTTTAGACTAGGTCACGAGCAATAAGGTTATATACCATTATATTGCACCGAAACAGAGAGTACGAAAATACGCGCGAGCCATGAATTATTGATTCTCTCATGGTTTCAGATGTCGCAGCTATTAACTGGATAGTGGGTATTTCGTATCAAAAAGTAGACCGGACGCGGACATCAATTCACGACTGCTACTGTCCTTTGACAAAGTACGTATAAAGCTACAGTAATGAATACTTTCTAAATTCAATGTTTAATACCATTCTATTCCTAAGCTCATGAAATACCAATAACGCTCACCAATCAAAACTCATCAGCACGACAATCCGTCACCCTCAAGTCACCTTCGATTTCCCCCCTGACTTTTCCATCTCTCCCTCCAACCACATCCATTTCGTGAAGTCAGCCAGGCGAGGGGATACTGGCGTTCGGCCGGAAAAATGTGCGCACGAGTGTGTGTATGAAAGAGAGAGAAAGAATCGAGAATTTTCCAACTCGACGCATTCTCGGGCGGGCTTTCGTTAATTCGTTATAGGGGCTGATTTCGCGGCCAGCTGCGCTCACTCGCTCATCTAGATGTTTGTTTATATGGAGTCGCGTAATATAGAGCTGTAGGATGATCGATGTGTATATTGTGAAGTTAGGAAAAAGAAGTGTAAATGTATTATCTTTCATTATATTTAACTAACGTTCACAATTAGGACAATTATTCGCAATATCATCTATAACCAAAACTAGTACACTGACAAAAAGTAAATCTAGCAAACCCAGTCGCCATATATCACCGTGATCAAACTGTTTCAGCGCAACAAAAACATCTATTCCCTTACTCAAACCGCTACTACCCCCGTCCCCTTCTCTATTACTCCGTTCAAAAACTCCACAGATACACACACACATGTACGCACCGCATGACCGCGGCATACTTTACACCCCGCGAAACGACTCTCACTACCCCCCCGCTACATACACATCGAGAGACCCGTCGCTCGTAAACTGGCTTCGAAATTCACGACTCGGTGTTGGACGAGCGAGCAAGCGAGTGTGCCGCTGTAAAAAAATGCCCCCGATGAATAAGAGACGAGACGCGAGTGAGAGAGAGGGAGAGAGCAGGAGTCTCTTACCTGCGCGATCGAACACTGCGCTACCGGGACTTGCGAATAATTCATCCTCTGCAAACGCGCACGATAGAGAGAGAGAGAGAGAGAGAGAGAGAAGTCCGCGTTTGACCTTTTCGCTAGTAGAGGAGGAAGAGGAGGAGGAGGAACGAGGGGATCGATCGACCACTGACCTCGTGGAAAGAGGATGGCTAGGAGAGAAAAGAGAGAGATTCTTTTTTCTTCTTCTTATTCAAAGCGTAGCTGGACAAGGAGGATGGTAATGAGGGGCTGATCTCTGCGGGCTGGGAGTGGAAAAATGGCTGTGGGAGCCGGTGGAAATTAGCGGTGTAACGACGAGGTGCCGGGAGATTGTTTTTAGCTGTGCTATCGTTTCAATAAAAACGATCAGATGAAATCTTAAGGGTACGTTTCATCTAATCTAACTTGCACATTCGGAATAATTCATTTTTCTCCATAATCTGTTGCGCTACTCAAACTTTTTGATAAGTTTTTCGAATAGAAATGATTCTTGATAGGACTGTACATGATAAATTGTAAGTGGCATAGTAATTACAATGTGTATAAGTAAATATTTAATACCATGAGCTCGACGTTGTCAAATAAATAAATATGTAGTAACGTCAAGTATATATTTGATTAATGGCATTAAAGTGTTTCCTATAGTAAATAAAATAATTTAACGGGATAGTCCTTTGTAATGTGTGCTTAAGACTAATGAATATTATTTGAGTTACATAAATAAGTTGCTTCTCATTTTATTTGCACTGTGTACTAGAGCAATTATTTATACGTTGTAACTAATGTTTGCTAACTTTCAAATAAATATTTCAAAACTATTTAATTGCTTCTTGATTTAATATACATATTTATTTATGCAATGTAAATACTATCAAATTTAACAGATTTTTCAAGAACTTATATAGTATTACAAACAATACGAAAAAGATATACGGGATTAAATTTGTAAAATTTAAGATCGGAAATCGAAAGCAGCTGGCATATATTTGGAAAAATAATACTCATGTTTTTTGGAAATTTCATATATTCTATACATATAGTGCCAGATTGGATACAGTTTGTATTTGAATTTTTGAAATGCGATATGGAATTCTCGCAGTCCCTGACCCGCGAGTTCGTAAAAGGCCACGTTCGAAATGAAACAGTCGAGTAATCTTGTATTTTTGTTTACAGCAAATAAATATATTTATTCGCTGTAAAAAAATTTCATAAAGAACCACGCACGTACAATATACATTTGTCCTTTGAATTCGATGAAACTTTACTCGTCACCTAGACGCACAAAAAACGCGTAACAGAACATAAAACCATCCTCACACATTAACGCTATATCATATTATTCTCTTCGTACGCAGCTCAACCCTATAGCTTGAAAACCAAATAAATATCGTTACACTCTCTCGTGACGGGCCACGCGCGCGCGAGTTTCACTTTCGAGCGGAAGCTGCCAGAGCTCTCTCGAACATATTTCGCGCAGTCCAACAGGTGCAGAGTCCGCCGACGCCGCTATGCCGCCACCAACCGACTCTCCGAAACTCCAGTTGGGGGGGAAGGAGGGAGAAACCTCCTCGGGCGGAAACTTATCGCGCGCCGACCGCGAGCCAACAACTCCAACGTTTGTATATCTATATATGTGTATACCAGGGAGAATCCTCCGGTCATCCGGGCTACTGCTGCTTCTGTAGCTCGTTACACGCGTGCATGATGCGCGCTTGCACATAGCTGCGCGATGGTTCGATCATTTTTCTTCGGATACATTTCTGACAGAATTCTTGAAAGTAGCATGCGCTAAATTCAATGTGAATTTGTAACTCTTGCAGTGGAAAATGTATGTTTTTTTGAAGATGAGCCGACAAAGTAGAATGGATTTTGTCGTAAACGGAGAGAGAGAGAGAAGGAGAGAGATTGTTAAAAGACAAATATTGATTCAGACACTTTAGGAGAAGACGGTAGTTCTTCCGAGCTTCTGTAATAGACTCGGGAGCCTCCATAATGCGAGAGGATATCTTTCTCCCTTTGCACTTTATCTCAGATCTATATAAAGCTTATCTTCTCCCGAAGCGAATATCGTTTTCTTTGTACGGCATACGCTCTTTCTCTCTCTTTCACTCGCGCGCGCGCACAATCACTTTGTGAAGAGAGAGAGAGAGAAAACGTCTCTTTAAACATCTGCTTTTCAATGGTAGCGGTGGCAACGACTGGCTTTCCCTGTCGAATAGAACAACATTATGCCCTTCCGTGGGAGAGTCAATAAATACTGCAATCCTCGCGAATTAAAAACTATATTCTTTATGTTTCTTTATTCGTTATTCTTTTTCATCATGATATCATATGTGAGATTATGAGAAAAAAATGAGTTTTTTTTTCATTACAACCATATAAAAATCATCTACCTATTGGAGGTATTTTGATCGTAACACAAGACCCTATAAATTCTTAATGAAAGTAATCTAAGAAACCGATCGACCATAATATTACAGAGAATAATTCTGATACTTTGGCATAAATAATTCTCGTCTCATTTCATAACAGACGTCGAGGTGATTGCTATCATACTCAATATACAGCATTATTTAATATTCCACCCATCAATTGCATCATTAATTATTCATCGACCACGAAAAATCACTCCCGCATCACCTTCTCATCTCATCTCGGCTATGTTTTTTTCCCGTCTCTCAGTTTCTACCAAGATCTTCTTCTTCTCGCTCTTTCCCGTCGGTTCCGCGCCTGAACTTAATTGTATTTTCACGATCAGACGCGCACGCAGAAATGGAAACGTCAGGGGCTTTAGGACTGGAGGCGCAGCCGGGCGCGAGTCACGTAAGAGTGGAAATGTATGTATTGCGACGAGAAAGAGAGAGACGACGACGCCGACGAAGACTCGCGAAACGAAACGAGACGTTGTTTCCAGGGAAATAAATGTCAGCGGGGAACGAGGAAAAAATGTGCACACCCGGCGACGCTATCTCTCTGTCTCTCCCTATATATGTCCTTCCGCGTCTCTCTTTTCACTTTCAGCCTCTATCTCGTCCTCTCTACCACTTCTTCTTTTTTTTTTTATTCTCAACCTGTCCCTTTCTCTCTCCATACCTGCTTTGCCTTTTTCATCGTCGCACTCGACGATTTGACTTACTTTGTTACCGACGCGCTGCACTGCAGGGCCCGTTTTTATTTTGCAGTTGAATTTACCGCCGCCTTATGCGAGTGTTGAGTAGGCACGCAAGTGCACGAATTTTCATACTCCCTCGTCCCGTTCTCACTCTCTCTCCCTCTAGACGCAATTTTGTGTTTCGAAAATTACAAGCGTGTCTCCACATTCAATTTTCTCTTTACATTGGTCAAATGAGATTTCCACCTTGTGTAATTTATGCTACTTCATGCGCGTATTCACGAAAATGGCTAAGGGAAGCGAGATAAGTCGGTAAATTTTTGATATGATGATGAGGTGCTCGAGTTGTAACCGTAATATTGCTGATTGAATTTAACGCCGTATAGATCAAATGCTTCCATTTTGAACGAATGATGAGGTTATGGATATTGAAGTGAATGTTTTAAGGTATACGGTTTTATTCTCATAAATAGAAAATATAAAACTCTAATAATTGTAGAAAAAGCTATAACAAACAAACTTTTTCTTCGCATAACAATAAAAATTTCTAAAGCATGCTCATTATTTAATTAGTTTCGAAATTTTTTGTTTTCCTGAGCACACTTCAGATTTTTTGCGCCACAGAACAGAGCGCCGATGTTTCATGCATTTTTATTCGGCCGCCAGTTTTCGCTTCACGGATTTTAATTCGTTCCCGTGGGCTATTAACTATCCACGAAACTTTTTTGTTCGACTTCATTAGCGAAAACCGCGGGATCTGTGAGCGTTGGCTGAACTTTTAAAATGGATGGAGCAAGGTGTAAAAAAATTTGTCAACATAATCGTGTAATAGTATACAATAATTTATTCGAATTGTCTAAATTTGCTAAAAATATGGTTTACAACGTTTTTCTTATCGATGTTGGAATTTTCTTATACTTGTAAGTAATAGTGTAACAGAAATGGTTCTACGGTAGCATTTAATGGACTGGTAAACAAGCTAATGGATTGAGCGATAAATTGGTAACATCGAATGTCAATCAATGTGTATACATTGCAAACAAACATAAATACGTTGAACTTTGCGAAATCTTAAACGTGCATTTTTAAAGAAAAAAATGTTATAAACATAACATTACCAACTTGAAGACGAAATAATTTAAATGTTTGACAACTCCGAGACTACCAATTTTAAATGTCAATACTTTTCAAATTAAAGTTTCTCAATTTATTACCGAGTAAATATTTAATACAAGATGTTCCTTTTAAACTTTTTGAATTTAGGTCAAATAATTCAAATATCAAATTGAAGTAAATATACCTTATTAAAGCGACGAAGCAATATTAATCTTTAAGTGACAGATTTATTTCCATCAATCATCACAGAGATAAATCTTTATTTGTTTCATTCGAATTCATACCATTATTAACTTTTGATATCATTTCAATAATTTGTCGAACGTAAAAAAAACTTTAATATCTTGGCACATCTTATCGCCAAAACATAGTTTATACGTTGATAGATTAAAATGTGATCTCACGTTTTTTTCACGAACTCACTATCAATAGCCGAAAAAGTACATTATCCCAGATAAGTTGTCCGAGTTTTCGGCAATCAGTGCAATAAATCAACAGACCTCAAGAGCTAGCGCGAATCTCCTCACAAAAAAACTCGTTTAGAAACTCGCACTTCAGCCTATAAAACCCCTCGAAAGAGAGAGAGAGTGAGGGAGTAGGGGAAGAGAGAGAGAGAGAGAGTGAGAGAAATTAAAGACCTCCTCCCGGCAACGACTGTTGAAAAGTTGAAAAGATCGACTACGTGTTTCATCGCGGTGTATATCTTCTTCCGATCTCTCTCTCTTTCCCTCCTACCGAACTTTCGACGTTAAATTTTCACTTCTCCCTCTTTTCCTCCCTCTTCTCGCGCGTTATAACATATGCGCATTCGAATTTAACTAACCGTCGGAGTTTTAATAGCCTTCCAGCCCGAGTCCTCTCTCTCTCTCTCTCTCTCTCTCACGTGCAATTACGACATTGTAAAGTAGCGCGCAAGTGGCGCACGGTCCGTTAATCGCTCGCGGCGGCTACACGCGCTGAATGAATCGTTGAATTCCGCGCGCGCAGTAGGGAAAAAGAGGCAGGGAAGAGAGAGAGAGGGAGAGAAAGAGAAAAAATAATTTTTTTTTTACAAACCGAGAGGGTGAGAGGCGGATGGTTTGTTTGGTGGAAAAAGTTGGTTGTTAAATAAACAATCGTTCTGCGGTTGAGGTATGTCGGTCAAGTGTTTTTGCGCGTGCGCGGCCCACGTCGAAAGGTGAAAAGTTTAACGATGCAATTATAGTGTGTGCGTAGATTAACCGTGTGGTTTGCTATAGTGATTTAATTTTAACGAACGTTTCGTAAGCATTGTCATGAGTTCATATATTGTTAGTAAATTTCAAATTTAATTATTCTTTTAATTATTTTTCACGTTTTTTTTATTTGTACAGATGTTTACATGCATAAATTATTATACTAATGGTATGAATTTTTAATTTTAAAAATTCACTTCGCTTGCTAAATGATGAAGTAGCTAGAGTTTAGAAACGCAAAGGAGATTTCCCACGAGGTACAAACTACATTATTTTAAAAAATTTAATTTTCAAAATCAATACTATCATATTACCGAAATGTTAAACATATAAAAACGTAGATTGAAAATCAACGTCTGCCTAACATCGAGTTATACCACTTTGTATTAATTTAATCCTTTTAATAACATTCCTATTCATAAGTTGATCAATTTTTTCTTATTGTAGTATTATTATACACTTCAAATCGCAGAACAATTGTTACATGTTATTGTACTTTTAAAATTAAATAAGGACTATATGGGCATCTTCCTTTAATATTGTATCAACTTAAACTTCCGAAAACGAAGAATTATTAACTTTATACTTCAGAAACTTACTTCAAGATTGGAAATAAGAAAGATTAAATAAAACTGTACCAAAAGAAAAAGTTAAACTGATTTACGACTTCGTTTTCAAATAACTGAAGATATTAATTGACATAATCTCACATAAAATCGATATTGTTTTGTTCTTCATATTCCATTCTAGTATGTACTCTTAATTTTGAAAATCTAATATTTCAATTCTAGCTGTCCATGTAAAAATAGATTATACAATATTCATCGACTTGGAAAATTACATTATGTCACTAAATCTTATAAAATTCAATTATCTGGAAAATCAACGTCGAACGACATCTTTTTCTTTCTTTGCGTTACCGAAGAATTTCCATACCTGGTAAAACAAAATTCTTGAAATTTTTAAACATAAAACACGACATTTCCATTAAAAATTTAACTAAAAATTCTTTACCAGAATTGAAAAATAAAACCATAAAAATGAATCCATCATAGAAGCTCATAATTCTCGTACGCATATAAACACCCAATTCACTTCCATTCCGTACATATATTGTACGCTTCTATACACCTACATAGCGGGAACCGAGTGAGCGAGGGAGAGAGAGAAAATGACGGACGCGTGGCGGCAACGGCGTTATCTTGCGCGGAAGGGCATTAGCGCACCGCGGAACTGACAATTTCCGATCGCAAACGTACCGGCCGTCGATCGGACTTCCGCTTTCACGAGTACTACTGTCCGCGCACGCGCGACTGACTGAGAGAGAGCAAGTGCGAGTACGAGAGCGAGAGCCTAAACGGTTCTGATCCAGTGCCGGAGAGTGCGTAATTGCGATGCTGTTATACTGGAAGTTGGCGAGTTGAGAGTGTGTGTGTGTGTGTGTGTGAGAGAGAGAGAGAGAGAGAGAGAGAGAGAGAGAGAGAGAGAGAGAGTGAGAGAGTGAGTTGTTTGGCACTGGATTATATTGTTTTGCGAATTAGGATTTGCGTATATATGATTAAATGCATGTATGGAGAATTCACAAGGCTTTTAGCTGAGGCGATTAACATGAATTACGATTTATTACGATATATTCATATCAAAAGGAATATGATAACTTTAAAGTATTATATAATTTTATATCCACGCCGCGATGGAGCATAAATTAATTTATAAACATACGAAATGTAATTTGTTTTTAAATTTTTCTTTTCCTTCTTGCAAAAAACGCTCCAGTTTCACGAATGTTTATTAAATTATCATGTTATATTCTAGGCGCAGTTAATTATTTTTCCGCGGCAGGTCAGGATTCGCCCGCATACTACTAATTTATTTTATAATGAATTATTGCACAAAGGCTACGTTTTGCGTGAAAAATAGCATGCAACGTGAAATAAAAATATAATAATCTTATGCTCATTATTTGACTTTGCAACGCGTTGAGTTCCGAGAGTAAAATACGAACTAATTATTAAACGCGCTAAAATCCCTCAGTTTCGTTAAATTCACACCCACTCTAATCCTAAAAATCGAAACTAAAAAGAAAAACACGATTTTCGCGAGTTCGGTCACAAAAGGAGGCATCAACAATTTCCCCACCAACAGAAAACTCTATCCCACCGTCGTTCTCTAGTCCTCTCGAACCACGCCACCACCGCCGCCGCATGCGACAGCAGTTAGTCCGGGCGAGAGCAAAAAAAAAAGTAAAAAAAAACACACGCAAGCGAAAAAAGGATCCTTAAAATGACTGTCGCCTCTCTCGGCTTGCCGCGCGCTCGCGGTATTTTTCTCCCGCTCTGACAATCGACGAATCGCGTCGGGCCGGCGAGATTGAATTTCGCCCCCGCGTCGTGCCGCCCAGAGGAATTCGGCCAAGCCGATTTCACCGCGGGGTTGTGGAGGAGGTGCGGTGCGAGCTTTCAGAAGTCGAGGAAAGAGAAAGAGAGAGAAAGGAATAAAAGTCAATTTTAAGGAATATAAATAGCAGAAATGTGTGTCAGCTGTTAAAAATTACTCGGCAACACTGTATATATATATATGTATATTGTCGAATAATACGTAGTTTAATTGTTTATCGTTTGGGTATGCGTACAGCAATATTGCAAGAGACAGCGTGATTTTCTGGAAAATGCAGCGCGTTATTTCTCCGTTCTATATCAATAATCGTGGCAATTCAGCTGAATTGGCAACGTTTTGTAAACACTTGAAGCACGTAAATACCTCCGGGGGACGATATTAAAAATTTCGTTCGGTTAACATTTCGTCGCTGTGTTGTATTATACGCGTGCGGCAATATCGTCGATAATCCCCTCGGGTGGAGGTATTAGCGGGGGGCGAGGTGGAAAAAAAATCGATATATATATAGAGGCCGAAAAAGTACGATTTGCTCGAATTTTTAGAACAATGCGCGCGCGAAGGAGATTAACGTCATTTTTTTTGGCCCGAGGACATTTTCCCTCTCTCACTCTCTTTTCATCAGACCTCCAAGCGAAAATTGCGAATATTATTCGGTCGCGAAATCAAGATATCGAATTTTCATTCGTCTCATCGTTCGCTGCGTATGTAGAACATCATCTGCTCGCGCGGCGCGTATCAACTCTTTCGCTCGCATGTAATGTGATTATAAAACTGGACCGAAATTGCGCACGATTGTACAATATTATAACGCCCATTATTAAATTAATTCGGAATATTTTGTTCTGTTTTATAATGCGATTTACAAAGTAATTATGAGTATATGGAATTTATTAAGTTAATTTTTCTTTCTTTTTTTTTCCTTTTTCAGTAATTGTGATGCGTGCGAAAGCACGTTTAATCATTTTTCACGATAATTGTAAAGTAATTTTCATTCTGTAATTGGTACGAAAGCGATGTATGTATATATACCAAAGAGAATTCTGGAAAACAGAGGTGAATTTACATCTGAAAAATATTTTATAAATCCTTGAATAACTTTTCCACGAACTGTTTTAATTCTCCGATTCCAGAACGCAATATCTATTTATACTAAAAAAAATATTTTCGCGAAATATTACGAAAGCACTTCACGTATCTCACAGATACCACATTATAAGACGCAAAACAATGAGTCCATTATTATACATTCAACTCGCAATTCTCGTTTAAAAAAAGCCGACAGCTACTGGACACAAATAACAGAGCCTATTGCAATACGTGAGTGAGAGAGATAGAGAGATAAAAAGAAAAATAACGAGAAAGAGAAAAACGCAAAACCACGTCGCTCTCATCTCATCATCCGAATCCTCGCGCGCATGGAATTATTTCCAGCCAAATAAAGCCACGAGAGCGCGAAAAATATAAACTTTCAATCGACGCAGCGCAAAAACAGCGAGCAATAAAAAATAAAAGAGAGTGTCCCACAACGTCAACCCACGTTCGAGTATCGCTTGAAAAAGCCGCTACGATTGTTAAAGGCCCTTAATTGGAAAATTATTCAGCGATATAAACTCGCGCGCACCGCCGTTATATTAGCATATGCACACGCGCGACGATCGGCCCCTGGATGATTGTCCCCATGGGAGCAGGAGAGGCTCGTGATTGTCTAATAATCTCTCTCTCTCTCTCTCTCCCTCTCTGGCGTATTTCTCACATTGTTCCACAGCAGCACGACGTTAAACTCGTGAGTGCTACGTACGTACGTAGCGGCGATTCCAGCGCTATCGTGTACACCCGTCCGGTCGCCGCGTGCGCGCTTGTATTGTCGTTAGAGTGTAATGACGGTTGTAGTTGTTCGGTAATAGGAGGACGTAAAAACGGACGCGCGAAAACTTACCTTGCAAAATTGTTTCGAAGCTGTTTTATCGCGATGTTTTGGGAATTTACTTTCTACAACAGGATTTCGGATGTTTTGAAAAATATTTTGTAATAAAGATGAACGATAACGAGGTTTTTGTTGATATGATGTAAGATACGAGTCACTTTAGTGCAATACAAAGAAATTCATGCAGAACGTCATATCTCTCTAAAACTCTCTTTAAAGTTCTCCGAGGGTCTGATAAAACATAAATAAAGATAAACAATGCATTTATTTTTGTACGTAATTAAATAAACAGTATTAATCTGTGTCACAGAATCCAGTAATAGACAGCGGGACTATTAGTTTTGTTTTATCAAGTAATAATAACAAGTTTTTCAGTTCATTAAATTAGTTTATAAACTGTTGAATTCATTTTCTTAATTCCGTTTAAAAAAGAGGATAAATAAACTATAATTTAAATAATATATTAAATAAATATTTTAAATATCCCGTTGTGAATTAATTGTTGAAAATGTAGCGTTGCACGTAATAGTAGAAAGTCATATCAAACATAAAAAAAATCGTTATTCTTGGTACTAACTAGTGTAATTAAATTCAGCGTAATTACCAACACCTCCAAATAGCAAGATTCGCACGCTCGCGCATGGACATTTTGACTTTGATTGTTATATATCCCCCTCGATGGCCATGTAATGGATATAACTGTTTATCACGCGGGGGGTGACGTTAATTACAGTGTTGGCGCAATTCAGAGAAATTTACCTGCGCGCGCACGAGCGCGCGTGCGAGTTTAAGATAATTGCATAAATTTCGAACGGATATTGTTGACATGCATACATATTTTACGCGCTGCAGTCATTAAATTATTTTGTTACTGCGCATTGTCGATTTATATGCATTGCTCATGCCCTTTGCAGTAGCGAAACTCTTATTTATTCATTGTGTTTGTGTATATTTGTACAATGCAAATATAATTTATGTTTTGTTTGAAAATTATATGTTGTTTTAATAATTAGATGGCTAAAATATGTGTATTAATTGCTGCAAAATAATGAATAACTATTTTTTTTTCTTTTATTGTCATTAATCATTTGTTTAATTCTAATATCGACTGGAATTTCAGATAAATATTTTTTTAAGTTTTATTTTCCACCGCTAGGTGGCGCATACCAAAGTATCAACCCTATACTAACGTACCACCTGTCTTCTATTCAAACTAAAATTCTCACAATACTCTCGTACACTTCACTCAATACACTTCGCATT
Organism: Torymus tubicola; assembly: GCA_035583055.1. Taxonomy (NCBI): domain Eukaryota; kingdom Metazoa; phylum Arthropoda; class Insecta; order Hymenoptera; family Torymidae; genus Torymus; species Torymus tubicola. The sequence continues at coordinate 140,658 of JAWWEQ010039714.1, forward strand.
TATTCAGTTCCATTCACCGCGTCCAGGCGTTTCCTTATAATTACAACTCTCGACAGATCGGCCGAGCATCAACTCTCCCGCACAGCGCGCTCGTCTCGTGACTTGGCAGCGTCGCTCTTTCTCGTTCTCTCTCTCTCGCTCCCCATAATTAATCACCAGCTACTGGCAAACCAGAGGAAACTATACGGCTAGTTTGCCGCGGCGTATAACGTCCACGCGGCAGCTCGCACAATTGATTTCGCGGCGCATCGAAGACGAAACTAAACTTTCGCCTCGTCGTCCCTTTGATCCTCCACTTCCACCACCTCCTCCTCCTTCTCCTCCTTCTCTTCCTCTCTGTACCTTTCTTGGCTTCAACATCAGTAGTGGCACGCGCGAGATTAGGATCGCGCTTGCTTGCTGGCTGGCTTGCTTGCTTGTGCTAATTAGACCGGTTGCTACACGCAGAATTGACGCGAGCGGAGGAGTCGAAAGACTGGAAGCTATACTGGCTACACATTGCGCAGTGGGTAATTAAGCGGCTAACCGTAAGAGATTCATGCGCTAGCTACGCGAGCGCACGGTTAATCCGAAGGTGGAAACAAGGGCTGCGCAGGTGCGCGCCCAGACAGAGAGAGAGAGAGAGAGAGAGAGAGAGGACTATACACTCGTCTTATTCGTTACTTTGCTCGCGAGCGAGCGGCTGATTAAACCCACGGGTGAGCTAATTTCGATGCGCGCCCGGCCGGCGATAATTTTGAGCGGGGGTGGGAAAAAATATTTACGGGACGCTTGGGGGCTGAACCCCCTTCCCTCTTCTCTGTGTCGGAGAGCAAGAGAGAGAGAGAGAGACAGAGTGAACGGGGAGCGATAAAAGTTGGCTGGAGAGTAGTTATGGCGAGAGAGAGAGAGAGAGGGAGAGCTGTGTGATGGGGTTAGCTCGAATGGTACTTGGCTAATGTCTTACTTTGTTTGCCCGAGGATCTTGGAATTTTCGTACGGTGATGGATGCGGTTGCGGGCTGAGGTGAACTTTTTGAATTGCGCGGGAAGAGTGAGAGCGAAAGGGAGATTTTCGGCTTATTTAATCAAAAAGGTAGATTTGCTCAATTAGATAAGTGTATGTTGAGTTATTTGTTTAATTCGAATATAAAGATATACTAGTTGAAGCTATTAAATATTTTCTAGGAAAATTAATAAGCCACAGGAGGTCTCTATAATAGAACAATATTAATATAAATCATAAGATTTTTAATTTTATTAAAATTCTACGAAAAAATGTTTAATTTTATTTTAGGTTAAAACAAAAGCTCCAGGTATTTCAAGAGCTTTTAATGTTTTCGATAGAGAGAAAATACTTTTCGTCCAGCAAAAAATTGAAAGCCAAAGTAAGCTTTTACTACACAGTGCCCCTCGACGTTTTGCCGTTTTTCTGCAAAGCTTTTTGCGCTATCTACAAAAACTATCCTTATAAATATTGACTTCGCTGCGTCGAGTAAACATTAATTATGTCACATCACGTCGGCGTCTATTGTCTCCGACTGTCAAGCTCTAATATTGATTAAATTTACGCACGTACGTCTCACCGGTATGTGGTGTACGCGATATCCCATCATAAATAGCGAATAAATAGTCGCTTGGCATCGCTCGTACAGTAACCTTACACGAAAAATTTAACGAAATTCTAGTTTGCATTCAAAACAAAAAGCACAGTCGCAGTGTCAATAGCAATAAATAACGATTTCCAAGCGTTTACATAGTTACGTGCATCGCACGTCTCTTACAAACTAAAACTACGAAAAACCGAAAAATCCAAACTACTTCTATTCCTTCGGTCATCATAATTTCACGACGACTCTCATCCGTTAGAGAAAACTCAGAACGCCAGGCTCGTCGGAAATTATCAAAGGCCCCTTCTCTCCCTTCGAAGTTATCAAACTTACGTCTCTCGCCGTCGCCATTTCCCTCGAAATTCCACGTCCCTCTACGCTCTCTCTCTCTTCCTCTCTCGCCAACTAAAACACAAGTTCGAGCTCCGATGAATTTTCAATTAAGTCGCGCGCTCCCGCTCCTATACCAACCCTTCGTTCGTCCCTTTTCACCGTGCACCAATGACGATTGCACGTAATTATCATGGGAGAGGGAAAAGAAGCACGTTACGTATACGCACAGGTCAGCCGTATTCCGTTCCATCCGGCTTTAACGTGCGGGATTAAAGCGCGATAGGAGAGGATTTGCTACCGGCTGAGATGGAGGAGGAGGAGAGAGAGAGAGAGAGAGAAAGCAAGAGAAAGGCTGATGTTTATCCTGAGACCATCTAGCGAGCGCTTGTAAAGATTTTGCCTCGTATAAATGCCCCAGCCGAGGTGTCGTCGACGAAAACTCTTTTCCGCGAGGAGAAGAATGTATACATATGTATATATATGTACGGTTGGTTGGATGGTCTGGATTTAGTATGGTATTTGGGTCATTGATTTTGCGGTCGGAGCGCGCGACTCTTCCAATGATAATGAGGAGTTTCGAGTGCTCCTACTGTGCGCGAGGATGGGATTCGATTTGCTTTGAGGTTTAAGCTTGTATCTCTGGCGATGATTGCGAATGTGTTTTAATGCTATGTGTTTGTGCGTAACGTGCATCTTAAAAGTATAATATTCTACTGTAGAGAAAAGTAAAAACAGAGCGAGAGTGAGAGAGATGAAAAGTCTCGTTTTAATTACGGTGAAATATGTTTACCAGGCCAGATTTTCAAGTGGTGTAAAACAATAAATTAAAGCGAGAGCAACGTTCGTTTCTTTTCATTTGATTTTTTTTTTCTACGTGAGGCGATAAATTTTCCGCTGTTCTATTTCTGGGGGACTATTGTTTCGCTTTCTTTTGGAAATTCGAGCGAGAAGCGCGAGTATTGTTGTAACTCTTTACTGCCTTAAATTAATCAGCATTAGCAATAGTTTAAAAGTATTCGGATTGTTTACCTAATTAACTGAAATTAATGTTTATGAAGAAAAGAAAGGGATTTCGGGCAATTAACGCGATGAAATTAATTAAAGTTTCTAAGAAAACATTATTTTGCATCGCGTAGTATATATTAAATTTAAAGTTTCAATTGAGCAATATAATTTAGTAATTTACGAGCTTTTGCTAAAAACTGTATTTAAATTGCGAGGACTCTTTTTTATTCGAGGTAATTCACTACTGTGTTAAAATGACTGTGATCAATAATATGCTAATCGTCGCAAACTAATTATACAACAAAATATTATTTTCCTACGATTTAGTTAGTACATTAATTATTATTCTTGAACCGATAATAAATTACGAGTATTTTGAGCTCACCGTAACATCATTAACTCGAACAACAATGATTAAATCCACTAAAATAATAATCTTTCAAAATTACTTTAAAATAAACAACTCTGTCATTAATCGCTCCAACCACCTCTCGACCGATAAAACCTAGCTATCGCAATTAATTTTGACAAACAAGCCAGCCGAAAATTAAAATTCCCACGCCTCTCCTCGCCTGTATATATACCCACTTCTCTCTCTCTCTCTGTGCTTCTCTCTGTCTCACAGCACCTTCATCAGCCCGGCCATCGAGTAATTACCAGGGCTCGCAAAAGCCCCCCCGCGAAATAATAACACTCCGTTCCTCCTTGTGTTTTCATTTTTCTCCCTCTCTCCTCTCTCTTTCTACGAAAAGGACGACAGCGAAATCAAGAGAGAGAGAGAGAGAGGCTTGATAAGAAGCCAGCGGCTGACTTGACCTGGCTCAACGAGTCGGGGAGGGCGAGCCCTGAAATTTATGCATACACACAAAGCGAGGGAGGAAAGGCTGAAATCTCGAGAAACGGGGTCGCAGCAGCAGCAGTAGCAGCAGCAGTGGCAGCATATATAGCTACCACTACCAACGTCGACGACGGCGACGGGGCTGGAAAAACATCTCGGAGGTAAACGCCGAGAGGCAGTGTGCGATTTCGTTTGTGTGGAGGCGAGCTGTTATTTCGGAAGATTAGAAGGCCGCGTGCGCGCGGCGATCGGGAGGCGCTAGAGAATGAGGTCTTTCTTTCTCTCTCTCTCTCACCCTCTTTCTGTAAAAGCGTATTTCTTAATTTCTTTTTCTCGACGTGACCCTGGTTTTGGTCTCTCTGGTTTTTCAAAACGTGCAAAATTATTTTCTTTATGTAATTAGTGGAATGCTCTATATATACTTGTACGAAATAAGCAGTAAAAAAGGTTCTCCCCCTCGTTCTCCACATTTATAAAATTGAAAAACTTATATAGCACTATACACAGCCAGCTGAAACCCCAGACTCGCGACACGTCGAGCACGTAGCTGGAGGCCGGAGAAAAGCCGTAATACAGCACAGTCGCGCGAAAATAACCGTTCTCTCTCTCTCTCTCTCTCGCTCCCGCACACGGAGATGAAATTTTATCAGTTTCCATCCGTTCGAACTAGACTTGGCTCTCGCCCCGAAAAGACTTTCCTTCCCACCTCTCGGATGAAGACGAAAAACGAGAGAGAGAGAGAAGCGAGGTTTGCTAAATGCGCCGTGACAAGCTATGCATGCTAATGCCCGCCTTACGCTATGGTTCTCTCTCTCTCTCTCGGCTGTGTATGTACGTGTGCGAACGAAATCGCATAATCCGCGCACTTTTCAGGCACGGGGTATTTGCGTATTAAGTGCGTTTTAGAGCGCGCGCGCGCTTTCTTAGAGACGCAGAGAGCGAGCGTACGGCGCGAATTTTAATCGATAAAGTGGATGAGTTCGCCTTTAGGCCGAATTCCGAGTTTGTAATTAGAAGCGGTAGAGTGGCTTCGAACTTTCAAGAAACATTTTATGCCGGTAAACGTCAACTCGCGGCTATGTATATTCCTCCTTTTTTTTTTAAGTAAAAATTTCACTGGGTTGAAAACTTCGATGATGGGTATATCTATGGGTGTACTTGTTACTTATAAAGTTCATTATACAAAAGTGGATGAAACGAGAAATACGCGAGTACATAAGAAAGTTGGATATAGTGGCTAGTTGCGCGAGAGCCGCGTGTATACATTATAAGTGCATAGAATATGGGCGGACGGGTTAGTGTCCATCCGGTGTAAGGAGAATTTCAGAGTAATGAAATAAATAAATTATGGACTATAACGTGTACTCACTCGCTGTTTACATAGTCATACGTGGAAGGTCGGTGAAATATCACTTACCTGAAATAAAATAAAATGAGAGTTATTAAGGTTTATTTATCATGTTGCCATAACAATAAAAATATAATATTCATTTACGAATTATATGCCCAGATAATTACACCATACGTTATATTTATGTACAATAAATAATTAAGTAAAGAAGAAAAAGAGGAATTAATCAGTACGATAAAATATGTCGACACACGAAAAAGCACCGGACCATCAGCTTGCTGCTTTCACATGCGCGATGGAACAGTTCGATGGCCCGTCGTTCGCAGATTGAATTTTGAACTGTAATGCCGGGGGCTTACAGTGCGCCACTCGCCGGCTTTACGAGGCGAAATTACTGGATCAACCTGTGGATCTCGCTGAAGAGAGAGATAGAGATAGAGAGAGAGGTACAAGGCTAGGCCGTCGCAGCTGCTGGACTGCGCTGTACGTATTCTCTTTCTATGACCGAAGAAAGATGTGAAGGGTCGTGTAAGGTCGTTGTGAGTGACTATGGACGATCGGCCGATTAGCTCTATGATAGACCTTGCGATCAGTTGAGCATTTGGAGTTTTTATGCAAAATTAATGTAATCTCGTGTTTGCTATAAATTGTAACTACTAACCGTTAATAATCATTGTTGTAAGATGCGAAATTCAAGCTCCCAATAATACACATGAACTCAAATAAAAAAGTAAACATTTTTCAATAATTTTTAAGTTATGATTTACTTTGATTCTAAATGGTTATGAATTTAAAAGAACAAACAATAACCAGTGTACTCTTGAATACTCTTTGGAAACAGCATATCAATTATGTATGAACTTGCCATTATGCTTGCTTTCCACGAACGTTAGTATAAATTTTGAGTTCTCTCAATTTATGAGTTTCCCTATTTAATGTATTTCACAACTTTTGAAAATATTATTTTATTCGTAAAATCAATTGAACAAAGTATAAACTATCTGTTATAATTTTAATTTCACAAAAAACAACAATTGACTGTTCTCAAATTACATATATAAGAGTTAGGTAAGCGTTTGATTTATGGCTATTTTACCTTTTTATTTAGACGCCATGGTCACGAAGTCGATCTACGTTAGCTTAATAGATGCATTAAAATTTATTGTTATTTAAGTCAGACGTATACACGTCTCAAAAATCCATACGACGAAACTCGCGCGCTGCGACACTAATGCCACGTGGCGTAAATCATGGAACGTGCAGTGGCCTATTACGATAATGATTCTCCAAGAGGGGGAGAGAGTGGCTTATACGCGCTCTTTCTCCTCTCGAGTGGCTCGGTAGACCAGCGAGGCACGCGACCGAACAGCTGGTGCCGTTTGAACGGAGCTTTGGGCTTGTGGTAATGTTGGAATTCGAAAGGACGGATATATGCTTTGGTTTTACGTGAAAGGGAAGTTACTTTGGTTAGTAAAGGTGAATTGCTTAAGTGCAATGTTAAGTATAGGTGCATTGGGGAATAACGAGGTCATTACTTTTTCAGACTTTTCTGGGTAAACCAATAAGTTTCTTACCTTTAAACTACTCTGTTACAAATATCCAAAAGTATTTAACCTATTTTCCACTCTTAACATCCACCGACCATATAAACATAATACTTAACAATCACTTCCACCCTGTACATATAAATATTAAAATTAATTTCTGACCCAATTGCGTTACCTCCTCTGTCCCTCTCCCACTTTTAATTCACAAGCCGACACTCGCTCGCGCCATTCCGTAATTATCACAACGAAAAAAAAGATAAAACAACGCAACAGCAACCTCTAGCTTCGACAGCCGGCGAGCTCGTAACTCAGGGCGACGTTCGTAAAAAAAAATTCTTCGCCCTGTTTATACAACGCAGCTTGCGGAGGAAGAGGAGGTGAGCTCGTGCAATCGACTTTCGGGCAATCTACCTCGACGCGCGCGTGGAATTACAATTACGAGCCGTAAATTATTTACGCCGGCACACGTCGCGCCTCTTCGCTCGCGCGAGAGAGTTCAAAGGTCTGGGAGAGAGTGAGAGAGTTGCTGCAGTGAAATTGCAACGGATTAACCGCGTTAATCACCCGGATATGTACGTGTGAGTTTATTTATATGTGCGTCATGCACATGAGTGGGCGTGAAAAAGAAAAAAAGGGGAGAGGGGAATAGCAGAATTACGCGAGGTTGGATGTCTTTCTTATAGGTATGTAAGGGGTTGTAACCAGTAGCAGTGCTTTCCTAATTGTCGTCATAAATTATGTATCAGCCAACGTCTGCACAGTATCGCATCCTTCCTAACAGTTTATCATCATGCAAAACAAGCTCTCGAATAAACTCAATCAATCCGATCCCCATAATTTTCAATAAACGAGTTGCAAACATAAAACCAATAATTTAATTAAACCACGATCCGCCGTCACTTTTAATTCCTCGGAGGATGTCTTTCTTCGAATATGCAAAATGAAAGTCTCCTCCGTCTCTCTCATTCGCACAATTACTTCCTCCACCCCCTCTTCAGCCTATAATAAAGTTTTAATCGTCCAGATGAAGACTCGCGCGTACTTGTACTTCCCTCCTTTCAAGACCAAAATCGATTAAAACGAATGGACGACGCGGATTCTTTGAAAGGCGCGCGCGCGCGCGTCCCGTTTTTCCCCCTCGCGAATTATTTGCCCGGGGATCGTAATACAATTCGGCCGATAGCGGCGGCAGTAGCACGAGCTCGAGAGACGAATTGAATAGCCGCAGAGAGTGAGAGAGAGAGAGAGAGGCGCGCAATCCAAAAGGGATTCGACGTGAAATCGAGTCCTTTACAAGCTCTGCACACGATCGAGTTTCGCGAAGGTAGAGTGCGCACTAGGAGGAGGCAAGCAGGCAGGCAGAGACTCGTGTAGGTTAAATAACGTGTGTAACGGGATATTTTAATAGCGGAATAAAATGTCCTGAGGATAATATGTCTGCGCAAACGAGAAGGAGAGAGAGAAATAAAGAGTCTTCGGGATGCTTGATGGTAAGTCGAAGTATGTGTGCGTGTGAGTTATTGAATAGTGACGTGGAATGTTGTGCGGGCGTTGGTATATATCCAATGTTTGCTTTAGAAATCAATCCGATTATATTAATGTGGGAATGACGAATTATCGATTCACACCTGTTACACTAATATATGTTATATATAACGTAATTTGCCCCATGTATTTATTAAAATTAGAATCTAAGTGGTGTACTTTTAGGACTTCCAAAGCCGTAAAGTTTTTATGCAAAAAGTATTGTCAAGTACTTTACCTTTGATTTTATCTGGTGCTTCTAATTCAATAGTTACAGACGAAACCGATAATTCAATTTACGAATTGATTTTTTTTAATGTTCCAGACGTTTGAAATTTTATGTAATTGTCTTTCAGATCAGTTTCTCCTATACCAATGGACATTCCGTCTGAATAAGTTTGCCCACTCGAAAAGCTGTTATTAAAGTCGAGACAAGTCAATTAATTAAATTCACGCTGAAAAATATATGAGCTTTTTATCGAGTTGAACTCCGAGCGCGCACGTTTTTTTCAGTTATATACACTATCGGCTTACTCAGCTAAATTATATACCCATCCTAGTAGTAGTAGTAGTAGTAGTAGTAGTAGTAGTAGTAGTAGTAGCCGTGGAAAAAAGAACTACACCTGTATATATATATACACATGGCGCCACGTAGAGCGCGAGCGCGCCTCCTCATAAATCACCTGGCTTTCCAATAAAATTTCGGATCGCGCACGGACTGCCTCGCACCTGGTTACGAGTACTTAAAGCCATCCTCCTACCACTCGACTCCGATAAATCGATGCCGAAGGAGACCGGCAGGGAGGAGGTGGGAGGGAAAAACAAGAACCCCCCCAGTAGAGTCGTGCAGATCTTTTTTGCCCCTGTACACACCGCGAGTGAGTTACGGCAACGGAAATAAACCGGACAGATCCACGCGCTCTCTCTCTCTCTGTTTAGCTGGAATTTATGCGATTGCATAAGATTAAAGGGCAGAACGCGTAAGAATGGAGGGTGGGGGAGGTTCAAGGGGCTGGGAGAGAATACCAATGGCACACGCATAAACCCATTCGGCCCTCGAATCCCGGTAAATTTATGGTCGAGTATAGTAGTACCGGCAGCAGAGAGAGAGGGAGAGGGAGAGTCTGTCCGTGTGTATTGTTATTACGGCGCTTGTTTTAGCACGAAGCCTCGATGGGCCACAGTGGACCGTATGTTGGTTTGTATGTGTGTACGCGCAGAGGGGAGTAGGCAAATTTATTGTCGGTTGATGGTAAATTTCGCGGACAATACTTTAAAGGCACGGGGAAAGGCCGCGTGGCTAATCCTTGATTGATGAATTCAGCCTGTAAGGGAGGGCCAGTGAAAGAAATATGTTTGATCGATGTCTAATCGACTGTGATGATATTGTAAAGCAGATGAATTTGGTGATAATCGAACAGATTCAACAATTGAATTGAAGGTCACCGCTATTTAAGCAAATATTTGAAATTATTTACGTGTTTAAAAAAAAATTGCAAATATGTGCCATACTGTTCGAGAGAGTATGAAATAATTAATTTGATTTTTGCTATATACATTTTTATCCTGTAAAAATAAAGAATATAACATTATAACTAACTAAAGAAACTATAGAACATAATTAGCTACAGCGTTCAATCGTCAAAGTGTCTAGAGAAAGCATTGTGTCGGTATCAACTACTTAGTAAATATGTATAGTCTTTACTCCTCACAAGAAACAATACATTCAAAACGTGATCTTGCAAAACTGGTTACAATATATTTGGCATCTTCATTCTAATGTTCGTAGGCTGACATTATCTTCTCCATCAGTCAGCCTATCCTCTTTGGCTGCATCTCTTTATATTATATGCCAAATAAACACGATATCATACTCCTTTACATCTCGACCTCTTCGCTACTCAACTCGCAAACATACGCGACGAAGTCCTCCCGGAAGAAGATGCACGGGCGACTGCGCTTGCGCAGAAATGAATCCCTGGCGCTGAGATTGGCAAAGTTCCTCATTCAGCAGCGCTAATGATTTAGCAGCAGTCGTCCAACCTACCCCGCTATAGCTTCTCCCTCTCTCTCTCTCACACACACACATACACATTTATACGACCAGAGATAGAGAGAGAGAGTGAGTGTATCTGTCCTTAGATTAGCCTGAATAAGTAATGCCCGAGCGAGAGATCGTTAGAGCACGAGCAGAGAGCAGAGAGAAGAGCGAGTGCGGAATAAATATTAACGAGCGCCTGCATCGCCGATTAGCGTCGCCGCAATAAATAATCGTTTTCCACCCGGTAATTAGGGCCTACCACGTAAAGCGCAGCGTCTTTTTTTTTCTTTATTACCGGTAGATTTCGCCAGTTGGTTCTTCTTTTTCTTTTGTCTCTTCTTGCGCTGTTTTGAGGATGACGAAATACCTCGATTACTCATTCATTCGTCGTCTGTGGGTGTGTTTTATTTTGTTAGCGAAAGAAGGAAAGCTGATTAATGGGTTTGATGTGACTTTGTTTAAGGATGCATATAAATGCGGCGAATCAGGAATGGAAATTTAATTTCTGTTTGATCGGTCTCGTATTAGTGGAAATTGTTTGGAATTTATCCAGGACACAACGTGTTCATGATTTAGAGAGCACGGAGAAACGCTTATCAGAAATATAATCAAGTAAAATAATATAATTATGATTCTAACGAATTTAATATGTGTGAAATCAATGTCTGTGGTGCTTGATACGCAAGTAAAATTTAATATCAATTAATATTGTACAATTTTCACATCAACTGAAACCCCATCGCATCCTTTATTATTCAAATTTCGACCTCGTTTTTTAATTAAGAATCGTTCTCCTATCTCATCGTTTTTCATATTTCTTTTCTCTCACTCTTTCTCTTTCATATTCTTTTTTTTCCGTTGAATCCACCGAGCAATTAGTCCTTTCAAACCTATCCGCGAGCTAGCAGGAAACGACTCGTGAATGAGCGAATTACGCCAATTTCCCAGCGCGCGTCGCTTTCATTTCTCAATATCATTTTGCAAAACGCTCGCTTTCTTTTTACTGCGCATAAGTATAAACTAGCCAACTTTTCTGAAGATATTTTCTTACGATATATAATGCGAAAAGGAGTATGTCGTTAGCGTACGAGCGCTCGTGCGTCAAACTCGCGTAACTACGCAACTTCGAAAAGGAGAACTTTTATTTTTTTAAATTTACCGGACTCGGAGATGGAATTTTAATATGATATTCTTCTAGATCGTTGTACGCGTGCATGTCACTTCACTGTGCAAGTGGAAGATGTGTTTTTCTGAAAAATTGGTTGATCGATTTTTTTTTTCGGGGAATAGATATTTAACCGGTAATGACTATGCAAAGATCGGAAATCCATTATTCTTTCCCGCTTTGAATCCCCATTGGATCTCTTGGTATTGCCAACGTAATGCTCCACGATTCTGGTAATTCATTCGTACTTACGCTTTATATGAAAACATTTCAATTCCAGCTCACGATGTTATAAAATATGCAGTAGTAGCTACCCCCGTTTTATTATTCATTCGGTTAAACACTGTAATATTCCAAGTATTAAATTTCGTATATATTATAATCTCTGAAAACTCGATATTGACCGATATTAATAAAATTCATTAATTATCAATAAACTTAAAAATAATCCATAAATAACTCAAATTTTCATCACACGCTGTATTATAGTTTACCAAAGTACACAAGTTACCATTACAAGCTTTCATACCAACATTCATCCATCCACAGGACGCAAACTTCCCGGGCCAAAACACATCCACAACTTGCTGCGTGCAGACATTCCTTTCACTCCTTTGCGAGTCCAATCTTCCTCCTCGGCCTCCCTTTGAAGCCTCCTTCTCACGCAACTTTTAATTACGACTCGTCAATGAGCCAGTAGTCCACACATATACGTATGCATCCGTAACACGCCCGTTATAATACACACGGGATGACCTCTCGTAGAGTCAGGGTGAAACTCTCTTGCGCACATTATCTCGAGGATTCCGGGGAATGCCTTGGAAACTCTCCCTCCCTCTCTCTCTGTCTCTTTCCAGAGGAGAGAGCTCTCGCGAGAGTCTTCCTCGAAATGTGTTAGTTCGAGGACGGAGAGAACGTAGAGGTAGAGAGTGAAGTAGGTCGTTCATTGATTAAGCCAGGCGAAGCTGGGAGTAGCTGACTTTTCGCTTCTAATGATGCAGCGTGTACACGCGATTAAGTTTCGCGGACTATGTGTGTGCGACGCTCATGTCTAAGGGATACGAATGGAAATCGTTAGTGTCGGAGTTCGTTCGTTACTTTTACTACTGTGTAATGTCATTCTATATTCAAAAAAATCTAGTATATAATTCATGATAAGAATTTGATAAACCATCGATGTGTTGTGGTTGTTTTAGATTTATTATCGCTAGGTTACCTGGTGGTTATTAATTTTCGATTGCGGCTAGCGAGAACGTATTATTTCATTACATTTGCTTCATAATGTTTACATTTAATAGCTTTGCGCTACGATTGTTCATGTAATATTAACCAGTAGAAAGCTTATTGGTTTATTTGATTTTGACAAATATGCGTTGTTTATATTTAGAATTTGGGATACTCCGATTAACCAAGAAGAGCTCTGTAATATATTTAACGAGATGGAACAATGAGGTAAAGCTTTTAGCTTTATATTACACTTAAATATTAATACATATATAGATACATTTTATGACCTTATTACAAAAGAGATCAAAATGAGGCTATCCTACTGATAAACATTTCAACCGTTCTTCTAATAAAAAAACTCAAGGGTTTTGAGAAAACCATACTCGACCAATCTCTGATAAAAAATTATTTAATTCAATTTCAAACAATTGCTACTCACTTACATTCGTCTCAACCATCAACTTGCCTGGAAAACTATACCATTGTCTTGTAAAGAGTTTTTACATCTTCAATTCCCAAAAAGTTCACAAAGCAAAATCACCCACAGGTATTCCCATAAAGCGTCAACTGGATAACCGGTACGTTTTTTCCTTCTTCATTCGGGATCAGCGAGCTAACCGCCATACCTGCCACTGTCACATGAATTAGCAGGATCGCGTGTGTGTTTTTTTTTCTGTACCCTGGCTGCAGCAGCAGTAGCAGCAGCCCGGGAATCCGTACGGATGCTTTTAATTCCGTCGAAGTCAGAGAGTCTCGATGGTCGATGGAATTTCATGATGGGGCTTCGCCGGCGATTGGTTTTTCGTGGATATATCGAGAACATATATAGGGAGAGAAAGAGAGAGAGAGAGAGAGGGATCGACACGATGATACAATTTTTCGCTAGACGGGGTTTTGGGGGAGCGGAATTGTGAGTTTCTCAAAATTCTATTCAATCGCGTGGGAGTATGTGGTAGAGCGTGGATGTATGGGTGTACGTGGCCGTGGATGACGTCGTTGGGATATGGAGTGAGAAATGAAGTTTTTATTGGGAAATTTTGCGGCTGTAATATGTGTGCTTCTACAAAAGAAGTGGGAAAAAAGTATTGCATAATGTACTTTATGAATAATAATATTTTTTGTATATTTTCTTTTTAATAAAATAGGTTACATGATCAGAAAAAAAAATTAAACGTAATTCAAAGAAAATTTCTTCTCTAAAAAGAGCTTGATAATTAGCATCAATTATGATTATAGCGCTCGATGAGAATTACAAATTCACATAACAAAATATACATCGCGCGGGCAGTGCGTACACGCGCTTTCAAAAACACAAAAGAAACTTTTCCTCTCCCCCTTTCAAGCAGGGACAAACGGCCATTCAAAAATAAAGCGAGCAAAAGCTGCACGCACTTTTCGAATAATTAAAAAGTCCTTGGCGCTTTATAATTTACGCAAAAGTTTCGCTCGCGATCCCGAACGACGCAAAAGCATTTAAATTTATTCCGACAAGTATTTTATCGCGCGACAAGCGCGTAGTCCGCGGTGGAGAGAGAGGAGGCAGAAAAAAGACAAATGCAAAAGCGTATAGAAAGAGAGAATCCACTTTAAAGGTGCAAAGGCGCATGACGTAATGATACATCACTGTAATGAAACCGCGCGCTGCGAGTACGCGCGCGACCTTTTTTGTCAAGCTCGCTTATTCTCTGTCGACGCGCATTCTTTCGGGGATTCCCCCTTTTCACCCCGCCCATTTCCATACTTCCCGGGCTCTTATTTCCGCCCTTTGACGGCGACGTGTTTACCCGCCTGTTTACACACTCTCGATTCGTAATTCTCGCTGTATCTCTCTCTCTCTGTCTTTCTTTTGTCGTGGTACTCTCTGCTTTCTCTGTGCAGCACGCGACGCGGCAAAAGGTGTTCATAATTTTCAAAAGACCGGCGTTCGAGATGCAGTTGTACGTATTTACGAGCTTTTGTCAGTTTAGTTTGGATTTGCCGGTTGTTGTTGTTTAATTGGCCTTTAGTAGGAGGCAGCTGGTAATGTTTTTATTGTAATTTTTCCCTTTGTTTTATTCAAATATGATAAATAATGCAATTTGTTTGTTTGAAAACGTATAAAATTTCATAAAATATTGTCTATATATTGAAGAATATGAAATACTATATTTCACATTTACCATGATATATTTTTGTTTTGAAAATACTATTATTGTAATACTCTGATTTCTTTTTACAGCTTCACATAAATTGTCTATAAAAATAAATTCATATTACGCTTTATTCTCTTCCATTAAGCAGAAAATAATAGACAAAACGATGAATCGAGAAAGTTACTTAATTCTTTCTTTCTTCCTAACTACCTCAAATTACACCGCAAAGACGAGGAAGAAGTAGAAGGTGAAGAATGGCGATTACGGGCGACCGTGACCCCGTCAGAAAACGACCCAATTCCCTCTAAAAAGGCAGCCACCTCTTGCATCTAACAATAAGTCCCGACAAAAATACAGGCAACCCTGCGCAATTATGATAAACGTGCTCAATTAACCAAGCGTATTATATTTCTCTAACAAAAGAATCGCTCGTACAATTGCCGCTTGGTTCTGTGTATAATTGATCAAAGACAGACGGAGGTGGGGTTAAAAAAGAAAAAAAAGAGGAAACGTAACTTGTTGACACTGCGCGCCGCGATTACGCAGTCAAATGAGACGGTGGCATATGCATGAGAGGGAGAGAGAGAGTGCGCGTTGTTTCATCCCCGTGTATGTCTACGGGGGCGGGGGTCAGTTTGCCGAGAGTAGTGAGAATGGCGGCTGTTATTACCCGCTGTTTAGGGATATTAAGCTCTGTGGAGTCCCGGAAAGTTCGGCGAGTTTCGGGCGTTGTCGCGCCCGCGCGCGTAATGAGAAATTGTAACGAAGGAGGACGACACACCGTCGTTGCGCGCGCCCGCGCGTGTGTACACCAAGTGGGATGTGTATTTGCTATGCGGCCGGATATGTTGCTGTTTTGGTATGTGGTTGAAGAAAGGTGAGATATTGGAATCCGATGGAGTATTATTATGTGATGATGCTTTTCGAATATTTTTATTCTTGTTCGTGTGTTTTTAAAGTGAAAGTTTAATTTGTTTGTTGTTGGAAATCTAAAAACAGTTTGAAACATTTTCTCGTAGTTTCTTCTTTCTTTCATTTCTCCCTCGTCTTCTTCGCATTTCTATTTTTTTTGCCCCGCCTCGTATGCTTTCTTTCAATACTCATACTGTCGTCTACTGTCTTTCAGCTCTGTCATATCTGTGTTTTTCGTTACTATTTACGTTTCTTTCATTTCACTTCTTTTGACGTTAAATTCGATTTCCCTCTGTTTCTTCGCTTAGAATTTTATTTTCGAGCTCTGCGTCTTCGACTGCGTTCTTTGACGCAAATATTAACAAATTCCACATTTCGAGTAATTTATTTTCAAATTGTCTTTCTTCTTTGTTTATTGCATTTATACGCAGAAGAGGAATGTCTACTATAAATTATGAGAATTTTTATACAAACTATCATATTGCTTAATAAAGCTGTTTCACATGACGAAAACTAAAAGTACTGTCAGGATTTGCTATGCATTGATAATGATTTAAGTACTTACGCCGTATGTAATACAGCATTTAAATTGAAATTTAAAATCAATAAGATTAGCTGAACTTTTATTCTTAAAGTTATTCTAACAAAATATAAATTAATCTGTGTTTTGTAAAACACATTATCAGCAATTATAAGGATTTGTACTAAAAATAACTAAGAAGAAAAATATTACTTATTAATTATGCATTAAATAATATGCTTTACAAAATCGGTCCCTATTAATTATAATTCTATAACACGCGAGATATTAATTAATAATGCATTGTAACTATATGAGTTACCAATGACGTTACGAGATATGCAGAAACAACACCTTGATCAATAAATAATCAGATTAGTATTCTAGTAATATGCATGGATTAAATTGACTAAAGGAAAATATATATTATACATGCACGTTCGGATTTCATAAGATTAAGGTCACTGGTTTAAAATGAAAGTTATTTAAATTAAAATAAAATTAATAAAAATGTTATGTATAATTTACGCAAAGCGACCCGACATTATGACAATCTTTTAATAATAATTTTAACTCAACCTAAACTCTAACCTGAAATGAACGTCTTATTTTTTCATGCCAGTTAAACAAAACAATATTCTCTGAAACTTGACGCCTCTTCCACGAAGTCAGGGTTCACGTTCCCGGGGGGCACAAACAACCTTTCCGTCTAGGAAAAATCCTCCCCCGCGAAATGAAACGATTATACGGTACGCCAAGGTGTCGTAAGTCCGTCCGTCTGCCGGCACAGTAAAAGAATTAAGAAAAATCATTGCCTTGGTGTGTTGGTGCGGCCGGGCGAAATGGAGTTCTGCTGTGTTGCTTTTCACTACGGAATGCGTTTGGGGGTAAGCTTCGTAATATTTAGAAAATTGAATTCTTCAGGTTTTTAATATTCGTGTGAAGGAGAAAGTGCGTTTTAATTAATTGAAATTTTTTTTCATGCACTCGAAGAGAATGAAAACTATTGAGTGACGATATCGATTGAGTTTTATTTTTTATTAATATACATGATGTGTTGAAAATTAAATTGAACGTGAAGAATTAGAATGTAGAGCCGGATGCAGTTATTTTATTAAGCTGGTTTAGAAATTCAATTTTATTCATTTAAAAATAGTCGCACAGTTGATTAAAATAAAATAAAATTAAATTAAATTATCGATTTGAGCATTTTTAAAAACAGTTCGTTTTTTTAACACATTGAAACTTATTTGTATTCACCATTAGATATTTCCACCTTATACCAACCTCAAACCACGTCTCGACGTTCTCCTCCAGCCCCATGGCGCACCCTTGACCTCGTGCCACTAATTAATCCCGCTTAAACCCCTCGAAGAAATCCTCCTCTCTCGCTGCGGCAAAAAAAGACCTACCAAGCGAGCGCTTGGCAAAAAATTAATTCCATCTCTCTCTCTCTCTTTCTCTTTCTCCTTTTCCTTACAATCCAGCAGTCGGTCGACGTCGGTGGCGGCTTCCTCCAATTACTCCGGCGTCCAGGGCATCCGTCCTCGGAGAATGAAACTTTGCGTGACGCGCAAATTGCTTGGCAAAAAGAATCGGACGACCATCGTGCGCGTTCTCGCTCTCTCTTTTTCCTAGCGCGTCAATTTTCCGCGCAACTAGTCGTGACAATAGGGCGAGCGCGTCTTCCTCACTATCTGTGGTTTTTTTTTTGGTACTAGAGGGACTGAGTTTTTCGTAGGTTTAATCAAAATGGACGACGGGGTGCTGAAGCGCTTATGGCGAGCGATTTGTGCTCGAGCTGATGATGTCGTTGAAAGGGGAGATGAGGACTAACACATGTTCGGAACGGTTGGTGGTAGTGTTTTTTTTTTCACGTGAAATGGATAAAGTGGATGGTCGATATTCTTTTTGAACAAGTATGCGATAATGTCTTGTGAACAGTACGGCCAATATGAATTGAATTTCAAGTTTTATAAAGTAAAAAAATCAAATAAATAATTTTTTATTGTCTAATTATTTACATTAAAAATACTTTACTCAAATATATATATACTTCTTCATGAAAGCATATATACCAGAATGCTATCAATTGATTGCAAGCAAGCGACCAAATCAATCCACCAACGCAGACTAAAATCCCCCCAGTACGTCAGTATACGAAAAAGCAGTAATCGGTACGCTGCTCTGCATCCTCGAGCACCTCTCTCACCGCGAGCCACTCCATCAGGCCGACAACGAATTTTGATTAAAATTCATCGCACCGGCGTTTGTCCCCGTCGCGTGTTTTCGCGTCGCTTGAATAATCTCCCCCGTCGGTCCCGAAATACGCTGGTGAATATAGTCGAACGCGGAGAACAGGCTTGACGATTGAAAGGTGAGAATTAAGCGGTGAGGAAGTACATTTCCAGTAGTTATATATATACATACGCAAAGGTGTAGTTAATGATCATGCGAGATTAGCGTTTAACTAGATGAACTCTGAGTATTTAACTTTATAGCGGTATAATATTATATTTAAGTGATGTTATAAACATTATATCGTACATTCTAAAGTTATATTTCACGACAGAGATATATAATACAGTCCCTTAGAAATCTCAAATTAAGTAGAAACCATCAGCCATTAGTCAGCCAACCCTTCATAATCACCAGCGCCGGTAAAAAAAAAATTAATTCCCCCATCCATCGAGAATCCATTCCATCATACAAGCCGCGATGGAAACTCGATCCTCGCCACCTAATACACGCGTCGTCGTCGTGTCCGGCTCCCTCCATCCCATCGGTCTCGTCAGGGTTCCACGGCGCGGCCGTCACGATATTTACAATGTTATTAGATCATCGGCGAGCTGCGCGCGGGGCGACGAGCGCGACATAAGCAGTTTACACCGCGCGCCCGACCGGACTGCTGGTTCAGATTCCATTTGTTCCGGCTGTCAAGCCACGTGACGTATATCCCGTCCGACGTCTCTACCTCTCTCTCTCTCTTGCGTTGCTACTGCTGCTGCTCTTCAGCCCCGATATAAACCGACTATAAATGTATGTGGCTCTGTGTGTGTATATATACGCGTCGCGAATAGTTTTTATCTTATCTCGCTCTACTTTCGGGCAGCTTTAACAGCGTCGTCGTCGGCGACGTCGTCGTCGCGTCGGGTTTATAGTTCCACGGTGGCGGCGATGTTTTATCTTTCTCAGAGAGCAAGCGAGAGAGAGAGAGAGAGAGAGCAAGAGCGGCGGAATGGCAAATTCACCGAGGCATTTTTTATTCCCACGGTATGCCTCGCGAGGCGAGAAATACGATGGAATTTTCTTTTCGAGGTGCAAGAGTGAGACGAAGAGACGTAATAAATATTCGTCTCATTGCCAGCGACGCGCGCCGAGAATTTTGATTCTCGTAGATTGAATTAGAGAAGACGAGCTGTGTGTTTGTTTTTCGGCAGGGTGAATTGTTTTACGTAGATTCTTTCTCACTCTATTCCTCTTACTCCCCTCTTTCTTTCTTTTGTAGTTCTAAAAGTATCTAAATTTTTGCATTTCCCAACAATATGACGAATATCGTTCGAGTTTAAAGCATTTTTCATTAATATTATTTTGAATTGTAAAAATATCTAGTAAAGTCACAGAACTTAAAATTTGTCCACAATTAAAAACTCTGCAATACCAATAAAATATTATACTAATTAACTGGAAAGGTAACCTTATTGTTTACATAAACTTAAAGTGACTTACAATCCTCCTCAACTAAAAATCTCCAATAGAGCGAAAAATCACCTTACTTTTCTCAACCTCAATCCTCTCCTCAAACAACCGACCGATCCGCCATGCTCAAAACAAAGGATCTTACCTTCTACCCTACCTCGACGACAAATCCCCCCCCTTGCAAGTCGTCGCAATAATCGTCGCTTCCATAAACAGACGAGGAATGCTCCGCTCGGGCGAGGAGTCTCAAGAGAGAAAGAGAGAGAGAGAGGGAGGGAGAGAGCCGCCGGGCGAACGTCGTTAATTAAGCCGACGAGACGACGCGGCGATTACACGCGCGCGAGCGTGAGGCGAAGACAATAAGGCGCCGCGTGCGAAGACGCCGTATACCCGAGGAGCGAAACAACTGCTGGGAATGCAAAGAGCGCCGGTAGTTTTTTTTTGGAAAACTGCCTGTCAAAAATGTCTTCATTTTTCGAATACCATGGATTCTTTGTGAAATTTTCCTTGATTTTTAGTGGAAAATGTTAATGGTGTATTTTTAAATATTTTTGCTGTAGAAAATATAGATACCGTGTTACGTATAATGAATATTAATGAAACAGTTTCTGAGATCGATATTAGAGGCTAAAAATATAGAGAGAAAATTCTGATGAAACTGAAGATCCGAACGCAGATAAAACTTCATATATAAGAAAACCCAGTCTCACGATTGCACTTCGCTTGCAGCCCGGCGAATAACACATCAAAAGGCCTCTTCGTTCCAGAACGCGCTGCCGCTACTCTTTCCACTCTCGCTTCCACATTTCTACGATTTCTGTTAACAACAGCAGTAGTAGCAGTAGCAGCAGCAGCAACAGCAGCAGCGGTACCAACAACAACAACAACCAGGCCGCGCGCCGCGAGAAATAAGAATGCGAACTTTCGTAAACAAACTTCCCTCGGCCTCTTCTCCTGCAGCATCGCGAGAAAGAGAGAGGACGTTACTTTAAGTTTTTGCGCACTTTTCACGGAAGTCGAATGCATCTCTTTCTCTCCTCTTCCTCTCTCGCGAGATACTACTCCCACTCCTGAAGCGTTATTTATTGCTCGCGAGAGGAAAAAAAAACTATTAACGACTGGAGTTTGCGTGCTGTGGGAGGGGGCTGAGCGAAAAAATTGTCGATCTCGGGGGCCGATCTACTCGGCAAAAGGCGTATCTTTACGGTAATATTTCATCATTATCGGTGAGTCGCCGTAGTGCTGCTGCTGCTGCTGCTGCTGGTTTCTTATTTCTGAAGCGCACTGCGAGGGTAGACGCTAATTACACTCGCACGTATACCGGCTGCGATTCTAGTTCGCCACGCGGCGTGTGATTTTTATTCGCCAAACGAATGGCTCGAGAGATTGCGATTAGTGTGATTAAGTGCATGCTGTTTATGGATGTTTTTGCATTTTTAAGGTTAATATAGGTGCTGTTGCAAGTGACGGGACTTTTTGTCAACGGATATAAGACGTGAGTGGTTGAATATAAGTATGTGGAAATTTTATTTTGGGACATGAAGACGGAAAGAATTCGAGAGGAAATTAAATTAAAAAATCATCTTTTTAATCTAATTTTGGGCGCTCCGATGATTTTTTGAAAAATGAATATCTTAAATTTTCGTAATTCACTTAGAATATGATAATTCTAGGAAGGTTTTCTTAAAATGAACAGATAGTAAATTATTTCGATCGTAACATTCTCGATAATATTCTATTCCAGTAATGCTTAAGAAATAAAATTATCCTTTATTTTTCTCATCCACGGCTACGTTAGCAATATAAATCTTAACGAATTAAAATTAAAATCAAATACAGTGACTTTGTTAATATTTCAAAATATGTTATACAATAAATAAAAATACTTCGTCTTGTTTACAATATTTAAAAATTTTTATTTTTCCGTAACGCACCGTGCGCACTATCCCCAAAGAAAAAGACAAAACTAAGCTCTCTGTTTTACGATATACGGCTAAGGAAAACGTCTGGTAAGCAGAAAATCCCCACGCCTCTGTAAACGCTCCTTTATCTCACCCCTGAAGTAAAGAATTACACAATAACATAAATATAAATGTTTTCGCATTTACGCGCCTCTCTAATACCATCGCGCGCGGGCGATTGGTAATGACTCTTAACGCTGTAACGAGCTCGTGAATCCCCATTATAAAGCTAATTCAGTGAGATTTGAGGGAGGAGGTGGGAGCTTTCAGTCAATTAACGCGAGCGCGAGGCACGACGACATTACCGTTAATTTCGACAGGACGCATGCGCAATGCAATAACCGCGGATGAATTAAACTGCAAGGGAAACGAAACGGTCGATCGGTAGCTTTTCCTTATTTCCTCTGGCCCCCGCAGGCTGTTTTTCGTTTCCCAAGATTATAATTAAGCAGCGCACCGAGGTATGCAAGTTTTCTTAACCAGAGTATTTTTTTCTTTTAATCAGTTCACAGGTTGCTCAAAGCTCGAGGCATTCGAGGAGTCAGCCGAAGTCTTTGCTGCTACCGCGGCTTTTTTTTAAGTTTTAACCTTTGGCGGAGTGGTGAAACGTCTGTAAGACTGCTGGCGAAAGGTTTGCTTTGTTGTCTTAATTACTTTAATTTTGTATTGTTTGAGAGCAGACGTTAAAGTGAGAAAATTATCTTCTTTTTTAAGTTTTCTTGTAATTTTTCTAGTCGTCTAGTTGTTAAATATTTTTTTTAAGATTCTGTTAAATTATGGTAGATTGAAATTAAAATTAGAATTAATTGCTGGAATAATCAAAGAAAACTTGAAAAAGTCTTTTATTTATGGTTTTTTTTTTAAATTGCTGTTAATTGGAAAATTTTATTTAAAATTCTATTTTAATCGAAATTAATTCCACTACGTATTATAGATCTTCGATACTCCAATTTACTATAAAAAAATATACATCAACTAATTTTCTTTATTCAACGGCTATGAAAATAAATAAAATACACCTATTTTTAATTTTTTCATTTTCTTACAATATTCACCATACCTGAAAAATCAACAAGGGTACTTTTCGAATTTTCTACAAAAAAAATCTAAATTAAACTCGTAAGATCAAAAGCACTTGTCGCACGTGGACTAGCTTGCATTCTGTCGTCGTATTTTCGAGTCCTGAATGAAACAAAACAAGAATTAGCCGAGGAGGGAAAAAATTTCTTTTCACCGCGTCGGCGAGTGAGCGAAAAAGGGAAGAAAAAAAGGAGTAGTGCGCGCACGGAAAAAGAACGAGGGAAAGAGAGAGAGAGAGAGAGAGAGAGAGAAAGCGAAAAGAAAAGTGGCCAGAAAGAGAAACTACCGCGAAGAGAGAGGGAGAGTAGGAGAGAAAAAAAGGACTCTTCTTTGGAGGAGAGCAAGAGAGAGAGAAGGAGAAAGAGGAATGAGAGATGTAAGGTAATTAAAGCGAACGTGCGCCACCTTGTAGGAGATTTAAAAGCTCGTAACTTTTTATGATTTATTCTCTTTTCATTTAGTTGCGCGTTACCGTGGATAGAGTTTCTTCTCTTCTCTCTTCTCTTTCTCTCTCTCTCTCCGCCTACTGCTCTTTGCCCCCCTTTTCTTCGGCCATTTACGCGCGCAGGTTCCTTGTGTTTCGCTCTCTCTCTCACTCACTCGCTCGCTCGCGCGCGCCTAGAATTTCTCGAGCCTCTAATTCTCGTAAATATTCTCTCCCTTTCCCGGTCTGTTTAACGGGTGCGCAAGCGCGAGCGCGCGTGAGTATTTAGTTGAAGCAGCCTGGGGTAAAAATTGAGAACGAACGCGAGGGTTCGCGAGTGAAATGCGGGTCAGTGGACTGCGTGCGCCAAGTCTCACTGAGAGCTGTGCATGTATATTTATGTATGTGTGTGTGTGTGTGTCTGTGTATGTAGGTAGTTTCAGTAAATTAAGAACGCCTGATGTAAGGTTTGATTTTCCGGATTCCTTTGCGTAAGCTGCTGCATGCTACCAAAAGTTGTAGAGATGAAATGATGTATAATAAAAATCTTAGACTGTAGAATTGTTTTTAATGAGTAATTTAGTTGTGATGATTTAGAAGTATTGATTTTTGAAGTTTAATAGATATTTCAACAGTATTTCATTCTTGATAATTATTTGAGATAAGTATGATAATTTAAGGGTTACAAATTCATAAAAAAAAAATGTAATTTCACAAACTCTATTCATCGTGAGATATGCAAATCGATATTTTTTTCCAAAGGAAATTCGCCTTTCATCATTTTCCAATTTTATTTGACGTTAAGCATTGAAAAGGAGCCAATCGAAAACGTCGATTTAACGACGGTAATCTTCCCTCCGAACAGTGTTCGAAAAACTTCTTAGCGCGATTCGTTGGCGATTTTCAAATTAGTCGTCGCGACTTCTTCCAAGACTTTCTCGGCCCATAGTCATATCCTTTCTTTCCCGAGAGCAACGAACTTAATTAATTCCAATCCCCGAGAGTTGATCAAGATTAATCGAACATCGGCTCAGTCAAGTTGGCCGCTCTCGCTTGCTAGTCGAAAATTTCGAGTAATCCTTTAATTGCTCGTAGTTGACATTGGGACGCAAGCACTTGTCTGACTCTGAAGTCTAGCTACTACCTCATTTTTTTCATAATTAATTATACAAAATTCCATTTATTTATTTTATATTTTTCTTATGAATTCATTGTTCACCGATATATCGTTACGGTTTACTATATATAAAAAATTAGTTTTCAGCCGCTCTTCGAATCATAATTTAAATTTTAACTATTCATGATAGTCTATACTATTTCCCTCGGCATTATAACCGTCTGCAAGCGCGAATCCAATCAATAGTCGCGAATTAATTTCATTGGGTAATAGCCAGTTCAATGGTGCTTTAATACACGAGCTTAACCGCATGATTGTGATGCAGGAAACGAAGTCTTTATTTTTACGAATAGTTCTGATTAATAATCTCGTGATCTGTCTATTATTATACCTTCAACCATCAGATAATCTATACTACATATATACATCACGTTCAAAAAGTTACCTTCTCTTCAAAAAACAATTACAAGACTGTAGCACTCATCCGGCATCATTAAATTTAAGTTGCATCGCCGTCCATACGTAGTCACAATTAGCCCAATGAAACACAGCAATCACACGTCGTCGGGAACGAAAAACCACGTAAGTTCTACAGCTGCAGCTACTTCTCTTCCGTAATTGTCCTTCGCGTCGTCGTCGTCGTCGTTTAAAATTGCATGCGACTGCCGGTCATTACGCGAAGGGCACATAACCTTGGATCTCTAGTACCACAAGATGCTGGTGCACTCGAGAGAAAAGCAAGGAGTAAGAGAGAGAGAGAGCGGGAAGGAGCATTAGCCTCTCAGAGTTATCGATTGGATTCGAAGGAATTTCCGCGCGCGACACCTTCGGGAGCCTCGAGAAGATTCGAAGGAAATGGAGGGAACGAGGAGGTGTGTTACGGCTGGTTTACGACATTTAGATGACCCGAACGACGGAAGGGGGCACGAAGAATGGGTTATCTGCACCCTATGACGCTAGGGTATATAGGGTAAAAGTCAATTGACCGCGGTTGGGACTAACGTGACGCTCAATTTGCGCGATGAAACACAGCGCGGTACAGTTTTACGTTATATTTCCAGCCTAGATGAAATCAATGTGACCCAGTGGAACAGAAACCACGCGACTTTTTATACCACGCATTAAATATTACCCAGATTGGTGCGAAATGAGCGAGTAGTGTAGCAGTAGCAGCAGCTCCCCATTCGACGTGTAATTACATCAAATCCAGCGGTCGAAGGAGGTGGGGCTTAAGCAAGTTAGTTAGCGAGCCTCTTCAGCAGACGTCAGAGTCAATTACCGCTAATTAAACCTCCCAGCAAGCTTCCTTAGAAAACTGCCTTTTTCGCGCCGAACAGAAACAAATCGACCTTTCGTAAACTAACCTTCTTCTCTCGTTTCCAAAAAAAAGAAGAATCCAGCCTGTTACTTTCCATTGTACCAAGAATCGTCCTACCACCATTAGAATTAAAACCTCTCACCTGGCGAGCTATTGATTCGCGGGACGCGAAAAAAAATGGAAAGCTACTCTCTCGCGTCCCTTTTTTCCTCTCCCTCTCTCGGTTCCTCTCGGCGATCCCTGCCTTTTTCTTTGCGCGCCACGGTAATGTATTCAGGGTGTCAGGGTAGGCAAAAAAAAAGAGGGAGTGGGGGCGAGAGAGTTTAATCTTTCATCCACGCTCTCGCCTTCTAAGCCTCGCGAAAGATGTTTCAAAAGTAGAATTTAAAAAGCAGAAACTTTGGTCGACGCCCTCCCTGCTGGTCTTCTACCTGTTCCTTTTAATTTTTCTTTTTGAAAGAGGGAGGCGGGAAGGGTTAGACGTGAATTATTTAGCAGGACGCGCCAGGTTTTTTTCTCTGTCCAGATTGAAAATCCGTTTTTACAGGGGCTAAAAGATTTATTAGATTTTTGCTGATTTAAATGAGACTCGCAGACGGTTTTGTTTATGACCGGAAAGCACCTGTTTTCTTCATTTTATATAATCTCTTTAGTTTAGACACGCAGACGAAACTCATAATTCTTATTTATTTATTTATTAGCCAGAGTACATACAATGAAAATACAATATAACCATTATACATTTGTACATTACATTAGTAATCCATTATTTGGTTAAAATTTAATGTTGCTTATTGCGATATGACGAAATAAAAAGTAATAAGTAAATTATATAGTTACGGTAAGAGAGTGCAATTATGAATGTATAGATAATGTTATTAGAGAACCTTTTATCGTTATATAAAAATTTCGTTTCGCTTGAGTAGCTTTAATATATCAATGTTTAAAAATTATCTTAGTAAATTAAAAATTTTCGCGGAGATTAATTACTAGATCGATTACAACCCGTGAATGAGCAAAAATACCACTTTTCCAAGTTTATTTAACTCATCCGTAATATTACAATTTTTCTCTTTTTAAAAATTTATTCCCTTCACGAAACTCGTTCTTGGAGGTCGAGAGTCGACGTGCCAAGAAGTAGAAAAAAAAGAGAATCACTGAATCGCCTCGGGATAAATCAAATATTTTCACTTCGAAAAGTACATTTTCCTCTTTCTCCCTGCCTTTTTTCATCCGACTAACTTCATCACCGAATCTGTATTTAGTCTGTGAGGCGATCTATGTCGCCTCCTCTTTTTTTTCGTTCTCCAAAGAACAGCGAGAGAAAAAAAAACGAGTCGCGAAATTTTTCGAAAGCATCGGATGCGCTCCTGCACTCCGCAAATGTAATCAGAGTGGCGAGCTGTTAACTGAACTAGTGGCTCCAACTCTGTATATCTTTCTTCCTCACTATCTCGTTTTTTTTTATTACCCTCGTAAAAAGTGCGTGCGCGGTGTGAGTACACACGCGAGAGCGTCACGCGCGTTGATTCGGTTGGAGAGATGCATACACGTCTGTGTGCACTTAGAAAATTGTAGTGTCGGAGTGCGTTGAAGGAATAATTCTTGTGATTTTTCAAAGGCAATCACTATACACCGTCACTCCGTTAGCGCCATTTTCCAAAAAATAACTGATATTTTCTAGCTGCAGCTATGTGTTTACGAAAACTATGAAGTAATGGAAGGTATTTCTTATCGGATTTCCTTTACCCAGCAGATCATCTACTAATATTAAGAATAATATGGTCCCAATTTTGCGGTAAATAAACCAGAATAATTGCATAAAACAACAGCCATTCCAGCATTACCGATCTCGCAAATTGACTCTCTCGCTCTCTCTCTCTCTAACCCATTTCAACTTTAACGACATCCCAGTTTCTGTGGGTATCAGCGGAGAAGAATCTCCAATTACCTTGAGCAGCCTCGCTCGAGTGGGTGAGGTAATGGTGTAAGCGAAGTAGGCAAGGAAATCTGACGTCATTGGGTCATCCATATGTGCACGGCGTATGAATTTTTAAGCGGCTTTTCAATGTTTAATGGCACGGTACTGAAAACAAAAAATAGTTCATCTATCTATATCCTTCATTGATGGTACCTATTTTTAGATAAAATTAAGTCGATCTATTATGGTAATCGGAGCTCCAGTAACTTTTCAATTGATTATTAACGGTATAATATTTCTTACGAAAAAGAAAAATGAAATAAAAAATTATCTACTAGAAACATATTTTTCCATACTAATGGATACGAAGCAAATGTGTGACTATATACATTTCAATGTCCGCTATAAAAAGTTTTTCTGAATAGTTTTCAATGCTTTTATTTTTCCAAGCAAACAATACGTCAATACCAGCAGCCAAGCCCTGAAATCATTTAAAACTAAACTTCAAGAATCACGAAGCCACGGTCGACCCTGTCTCGAGATTTCACGAAATCCGATAAAGTTGTATGGAAGTGCAGCCGCTCTCACCACTGAAAGAACTAACTCCTCCTCTTCTTCCACCCAGCGTAACGACCACACACACACATACACGTACACAAGTGTGTATATATATATATATACGAGCCGTAAAAGACGCGCCTAGAAAAACCGCGCCTCTAAATACTTCCGCGAAACCCCGAGCGATCATCTCTTCTCTGAAAAATACAGACAGAAAGAGAGAAAGAGAGAGAGAGGGAGGGAGTCGAATCCATACACAGCGACAATTAAGAGAGAAAAAGAGATAGAGATAAAAGATCGCGCGGCCATTAGTTTCCATTTCGACTTCACCTCTCTCTCTCTCTCTCTCTCTCTCTCGCTTACTCTCTTCCTCACTCGCTTTTTTTGCGCTTCCACGGCGATGCGGGAAGTCCCTTTGAGGTCGATGCGCTTAACGAGAATGGAGGGAAAGGGTGGCACCCGGGAGTGCACATATAAGAAAGTGCCCGGGGCGCGCGTGGCCTGGAAGATTTTCTGGAGTATCATGGCTGGAGAAAGCAAGTGGCGAGGCTACGAGGTGATGTTTCATTTGGGAAAATATTGCGGTAAGTATTTTTGGCTCTTGTCACTTCGTTGCTAGAAAATGTTAAACTGTAATAAAATACTATTTTAACAGTTATAGTTGGTAACATTTTAAAATAGAAACGTGCAAAATTTAAATGATTATAATTTAATAGTTTACAAACGACGAGAAACGTAAGTCTTAGCTATGAGTGTTTAACATTATTTAAACATTCGCATAATATCGAATTATGCCATCGACTAACCCCACACTACAGCGCTTTACGTAAACTATACGACCCTATATCCACTCCCCTGTTGTTATTGCGCATTCGTACAGCAGCGAGGCGCAAACGACTCATAATCCTCCCTTAACAGCGCGAAATTACTTTCACCCCAATCAAGTCGAAAAATCTACGTGTTCGCTAGCAAGAGAGAGAGAAAACAGGTGCAGGTCAACCACGAGCTACCGAGAGAGAGATAGAACTAGGTCAGCTGCTAACGAACGCGAGCAGTCCGCAAAAGAAGCTATCGCGCCCCTTTCAATAGGACTTATTCCCGATGATCCAAAGACACTTCTAATCAAGCGCCTCTCTTTTCTCTCTCTCTCCCTACCCTATAATCTCCTCTCCCACTCGTCCCCTGTTTAGCGCGCGAGTTTAATGCCGAAACTTTTCGCCGCTCGAGTTAATCAAGCTTTCATGATGATTGGTCTGTGTATATAAGCGTGCGGGGGTGGCTATGTTTGCTGTCAAGGAGAGGTGAAGGAGCGGCGGATGCTAATAATGGGGGAGGGGGGCCGGGAGTTTTGCAATTTAATCACGATTTGACGCCTGACGCGCAAGTGCCAGGAGAAGGAGGAGAAGACGCGAAGGACGCGTCGTCTTTGTCTTGAGTTCTGGTGATCTGTGATGCGAGGAGGCGGAGGAGGAGGAGAGAGAGTTTGGGGATGTTTTTGTTCGAGAAGAGACTTTATGTAAATTAGAGGCTGAGATTTAGATTCGAAGCTTTGACTTTTCGCTAGGGAATTTCACGTGAATGGCAAGAGTTCAGGGGTACGATTTTTAATATAACTTGTACGTTAGTAATTCGTTGTTGTTTTAAATGAAGTTTACTGATAAGAGTGACATGAAGTATTCTCAAATATCAGAATAGTAATAATCAGGTTAAATCAATAATTCGACGTAGCAATATAGAGAAAATATCTTTTTTTTCCATATTTGCTTTACTGGAATACAGAAAAAATAGCAAAATATTTTTTATAAAAAAGACACACAAAGCAAAAATACACATCGCCCTTTTGAAAACATCCTTCTGCCCTTCCCACGCGTAAGCATTTTCAGAAATTCTTGTATTTCAAAAGACCCCGCTGTCCATCGACTGCATCCCACATTACTGCTTATTACTTTCAATTATACATTCGTGACAGAACACGTATGTAATCCGTCACCGACTGAACCAAACGGCAGGAGCGTTTGTCCCCTAAAAATCGCATATTTCATCGCTAGCTGTCACGAATTGTCATATAAATAACTTCGACAAGGTAAGACCGACGGGGAAAAAACCCCCATGAATCCCCGGCACCAACGCGTCCAATCTTTCAATCACTTTTAGAAAAATTGCATTTGTACTAGCGCACACGCGTGGGCACGTGTTGAAACTAATGAAAATGGAATAAAACTACGCAAAAAAAAACAACAACAACAAGTACAACGACAACGAGACGAAAAAATCCATCGGTAGAGTCAAATCGAGCGCGAGCTGCCGGATTAATCCGTCTCGTCCCCTTCGCGTCTTTCCAATCTGCTCTGCCAACGTGCGGCATGCTCGTCATTAAAATATGCATCGGCTGCTCGCACTGGCGTTTTTTTTTTTGTTATTAATGTTCGACGCGTCGCCACCGTGGCGCGTGATTTGTGAGACTTTTTTTCGTGAGTCGCGTGCTAGCGATCGCTGCTGTGGTCCCTTGGAAGGGGTTTAATTAAAGTTGCTGCGGGGTAAAAAATTAATGAAAAATGAATGAAACGTGCGCGTCGAGGTATCCGTCACGTAGATGTGCGTATGTACGTCGAGGGATCTGATGATGATATTCATAAAGTAAGGATTTTTAGACATTTGTTTTTAAGGAAAACTAATTTTAGAATCATGCATAGGAATTGATGATCTGATTGCTTACCGACGTATAAGGTTAATTCTCCAGTATACTATAGGCAGAGTTACGAGACTTACCTGAAACATAAAAATAAGAGAAATAAATTAACGCTGAGTTGTTAAAAAGTGTATATATTGTTAGTTGAATCCATAAAAGCTTATAACCTCCATCAAGAATTGTCAAGAGTTTATACAGCAGGATCGCAAACACGTCACACGAACAACCATCCTGCAGTCTGCATTCACATATAGTCACGTCAGAATGGCAAATCCCTCGGCTCTCGCACATATTTATCCAACATACGTCAAACGCTCTGCAACGAAAACAGACATACACACACCCACACGTGCCACTCACTACGTGCGACTCTTCATTATTCACCTCGAATGAAAATCCGATAAATCGCGTTTCGGATCGAAGCTGCAAAGAACGTTGAACCGTGCCCGCACCCAAAAATACACTATACGCGCATGTAGTGCGCGCGGACGGAGGCCTAAAAGCATTGGATAATAAATAAAGCCATCTCGCCGCGAGAGAGAGAGAGAGATATCAATCGATCGAAGGAGCGACGAGCGTTTCGTATCTCTCGAGAAGGTGGAGGGAGAAGGAGAGACAGGCCACTTTAATTCCGCGATAAAGCATTTATCCGCGGAAGGAAATAGCCGCGGGCCGCCACTGGAGAGATACGATGGAGAAATTGATTTGGGCTTTTGTTGCCGTGGCGCGCGTGCGTACGGCCAAGAGGTACGTCATAATTCAGGGGGTAATATTAGAAAAGGGTCAGGGTATGTCTGTGTTTGTGTGTGTCGGTGTGTAAATGAAGAATTTAATCTGACGTATGTGGTTATATAACCATTGCTTTATCTCAATTAGAAATCGTACGAGAATTCGGATGTCTTGATAAAGGTTGATTTGTTTTCAGTTTATCCAAGATTCAGTTATTGGGTATCGGATTGTTACGACGATAACTTCAATAATAAAGCAGCAAACGATCGTTGCAATCCTGAGAACTATTTTAGAGTTGCGCTAAAGAAGTGAAATATTCATATAACACGTCAGATGATTTACATAAGAGTTACTGTGAAAATACGAGGATAAATGTTTGCCTCTTATTCTGGGGAATTCCGAAACTCAAAAATTTAGACAGACAGAGAGGAGAATAGAATAACCCAAAGAATAAAAATACGGAGGTAGACTGCAGGCACGAACGAACGTTCCGCGACATTCTTTCACTGCGGAAGGAAACTATTAAACCGCTCGTGGCTTTATTCGCCAAGGTTTCAATTGTCCACCGTCTTATCCGTCATATCAGCTGCAAGGGAACGTCTTCCCTCTTTTCACCGGATGACGAGCCGATTAATCGCGTTGTCGGAGCGAAATTAGATTGGCTGCGATTTTCGTGATTTTCATTACGACGACGATGATGAATTATTATTTTATCGTTGGCTTTTGCATTTCGCCAGCGTATCATGTTATAAAGTGTAATAATGTTGCTCGTACGCACGTTTCTGATTAAATTATTAATTCAAATTTTTAATTAAAATTGTTTTGGAATTTTTACTTAATAAATCAACGAATATTTTGGAATGTTGTAATGTTTAAGGAACGATGAGTGTAATTAAACAAAATTTTGTTTATGAAAAAAGGTTCAATGAGATACTGATATTTATTTAAAGAATAAATCTCAATTTTTTTGTTCCTATTTGATAATAAATTTTACTTTACCAGCATCACTAACGCAAGCGAATTGTTTGTAATTTAAACGTATTAAAATATAAGTGACAATATAAGGATCAAAACATTTTTCACAAAAGATCGTTGCACTCAATGTGCAAACCAGTTTCAATTCAGTTATTAACCCATGTCACGGTAAAAATAAATATTAGTTCGGCTTGCGGTTAGAATTTATTGACCGGATCAAGAAAGGGTACACAAAAGCTCTAAAAGTAAAGTAAAATTAATAGGAATGAAAACGAATGGCATGGAAAAAGTAAAAGGAATGAAAATAAAAAAAAAGAAGAGAGGAGAGCTTGGAAGCTAGAGTACGCAGCGATATCGTATAGTTTTTAATGAAAGGAAAATTCTAAAGAAGAAAAATATTGAATGAAAAATGAGCTAAAAATACTTGGGCAATCTCAAGCAAATAATTATATCAATACTTCATTAAATTTATTCTCTTTAAACACAACGTTTGATGTTTTGGATGGGATTTCGATTCAATACTGGGAAACCAACTTGTTTGATCGTCATGGTTTTTCAACAAATAAAGGATAATCAATACAAAATATACAAAACTGTTTATTTTGGCTTTAAAAAAGCAGTTGATATTTCAATACCATTAATGCAAAAAGTTATTTTTGCTAATAAAGTTCAGATTAGGTTGCGTTTTTACATTTTTTTATTTCATTTCAACTTTTTCCTACATCTTATTTTAAAATAAATTTCACGTTATTTTACAATTAAAAAAAAAAAGTCGAACCTTTTTTTGTAAATAATAGATATCGAAAATACATATTTTACTTCAACACACGTTCACATCTGAGGCTCATTTTTCAATCTCACTCTTAGAATTAATACCCAAGCGCAGTAACGAGAGCGGAAGTAAAAGAAAAAAAGGGGGGAAGCAACGACTCGATTCGAATAGCTTTTACCGAACCTAATGAATGATAGCGCGAAACTTTTTCGCTACGGCGTGTATAATACGCTGCTCCGCTGCTGCTGCTGCTGCTGCCGCTCGTAAACCCTCTCGCTCAAGTTTATAATGAAAGGCTCATTCTTTACCGCGCCGTCAAAGTAAGCCCGGGTCCTTTAAGTCGGCGCCTGTGCGCGCGAGCGCGCGAGGAATTAATTAAACTTCTATTTACGATATTGATGAATCAGCAGCAGCAGCGGCGGCGGCGCACGCATACATAAATCCGGAAAAATTGCCGGCACCCGCGCGCGCGCACTCGTTAATTTCAATTTCGATTCGTCGATTGGAGAGGAGGAGATGGAAGAGGAGCCCATCGGCGACTTATTGCCGAGAAAAATTAATTGATGGAGAGCCGTGAGGGGGCGGCTGTGTTTTTTTTTGTGGCCGCGCGTGCGCAAAAAAAATCGAGGTGAAGTGGATACTCGAGGGATGCGCCCGACGTTTTGGCCCTCCCCGTTAGTTTTGCGGACTCGAGGAGGCTGTGCCGTATATGAATTGATTGAGCTTTTAAGGGCTTGTATACTTAATATAGATAAGATTTTTCGTCGCTTTTTTTCCTCTCTTCGCCGTCCTAATGATGTATTCTTTGCTGGCTTTGTAGACGTTTGGTGGTAAAACTCGCGAGGTTCTATAGATGTTAAATGAGGGTTACCGAAGTTGTTTCTCTGCGACCATAACGTCATATCGACAAAGCAATACATCCTTAAACGAATGGATGGAATTTCGATTATAATTTTAAATACGACCTTAATGAAATCGATCCCTTTTAACTGAAGCTGGAAATTAAGGTCAATCCAGTTTTACAGTAAATCTTTTTTCATTTTAAATATTGCATTATCGAATTTCCAAATGGGGAACATTAATGAAATAATATCCGAATGCGTTAACTGCAATCTGGAGTGCAATTTAAATTAGCGACTGGCCGAATGGCCTTTTCGCTAAGAGATTTACGCCCTCCCCCCCGAAAGTCAGATGTATTTCGCGATAAGAAGCCTTTTTATTACACGGCATGAATACAACAGAAATTGTTTTATCGCATTTGGCCCGAGTTAATTATAGATGCAGAGGAGAGACAGAGAATGCTAATTTGATAGATTTATTATGTTTTTCGCTGTAGCGCGCCTCGAAATATATATATTTGCGTTTGCATTTACGTTTATAATTAATATAAATTTTGCAAACTTACCGGAATTTTCTGCACATCTGAAAATGTGCATCGTAATGGTAAATTTTGTTTTCAACGGAGGTTTCGGATAAAACTAATGCGTCAATTATTTTAATGTATAAATTATACAATTTTAAAATTCATAAAATCTATAAACCTCTTCATTACTCGATAATTTAATATACATACGCCAGCTGCCACATTAATTTATTTACATTATAAAGGCCATTTAATTAATTTCATACCTCACAGCAAATATTACTTCACATTAACTCAAATGAACGTCAGACTTTAGAGTTACGGGGTACAACTTCATAACCACACATCTCAATAAACCATCCCTATACACGTAATACTCGCAACTATTATTCTCACCAAATAACTCGCAAATCACTCGACACCGCGAATCCCAAACCAGCTTTTTTTTTCTTTCTTCAAACTCCGCAACAAAGCAACTACACATCTACATACACCACGCGTACGTACATATAAAACGCGTATTCACGGCGAGGCAAGCGCTGGAAAACGGAACGAAAGCGATTAGCGCGCGCTTCCGGCACGCGATTTCCTGTTGCTCGCATTCAAAATGCTCCGTCGACGTCGTCGTTGTCGCCGCCGGAGGCCCAAAATTTCCGGCTCACATGCGTTATTCTCGGCTTCCCCACCGACTACTACGACGACGATTCGTCGCGCGGTGACGAGGCGGTTTGGCGTAATGGGAAGTTAAGTAGGGTGTGAGACTGGAGAATGGTCGTGTCATTGGGTGATTAAAGGGTCTTCGGGGGTGAGTTAGAGCTGGCTTTAGAAGGATATTGATAGGTGGGCAATTTATCGTACGTTTGATGAAAATTGTTGTATTAAAGAAAACAAATAGAATTTTTTCAAATCCATATAAAAAGCCGGAGTTTTATTTTCACATGATTACTTATTTTTTTTTTAATGTGGCAGTACGACAAAGCCATCGAAAATTCCACTTTACCTCGTACCCCCAGTTCATCCCTTCTCCCTCTCTCTCTTTCTCTCGCACCTCCTTAAAACCGCGCGCTGTTTTTCTCTGGAACGAAATAAAAACCGGATCCGCATCAGCGATACGCCTCAAGACGCGTCGACCTCATTAACCGCATGGAAAGTCATTCCTCGCCGGACGCCGCAACGAAGAGAAAAAAAGAAAGAAGAGAAAAGGGCAAAATAAAGAAATAAGCGCGAAAGAAGCGGTCACTTCCCCCATTATAACCACCGCGCGAGCCGCACGATCGAAAAACTGGGTTATGCCGGTCCGGAAAAAGGCGCTTCCGCGATTACGCGCACGTAGAGCGAGAATTGAGAGAGTAAGAGAGAGAGAGAGGAGAGAGAGAATCCAACTTCCTCGAGATAAGTTTTCCTTTCCAAAGATGTTTAGCGCTATCCTCTTATCGCGCTCCAAGAAATACAATGAATAACGAATTACCGACGCTAGCAACTCGCTCTACGTTTTGTTATAACGTAATCGCTCAGAGAATAAGAGCGGACTGTTCATTCGCGAGAGCACTTGCTAAACTTGGCTTTCAATAACCCCCTCCGGTTCCTCTCCTCCTTCGCGTACTTCGAAGGAAGCTTTTTCGCGAGTATACGCGCGTACTCGTACACCGTGTTTGTCGCTGCTATACGCGAGCGTTCGAAATCGTTGACTTTGCTCGGTTCGACAGCAATGTGTAGCATCCTTTTTATCGCCCGCTGGAAAATCATCCTTCGTGTTCTATCTAGATTTATCGAGAGCTTTTCAGAGTTACAAACGAGTTCATATATAAAGGATTCGTATATTGAATTGGACGGCGCGACGTAAGGAGGAAGAGAGAAACGCGCGAGATTGCTTTTGTACCAGAACAATGGAGGGTTTGATTTGTACGTTAGATATTGAGATACTGTTTAACACTATAATTCACTACTAATTAATGGATCGTGTGCATAATCAATCGAATAAATGATGGAATGTATTATTCACCTTTTTGGGTACTTAATTAATAAAAATATTTATATATTGGCCAAGTCATTTTTATCAGTTGCAATTCATAAACTTGCGTAGAAATAATAAATTAATCTCTTAATCTTTCCTAAAAGTCTATTCAATATCTAAGCCTTATTAGCCATATATAAATCCATATAGCTTCAACAATGTCTGTATATTTCCAGCAAAATTCGTGGAAAACATTTGCTCTGAAAAGCCGCACGATAAACAAACAAAAAAACTACAATAAACCGATGTTGCCGGCCGGATGCATAATAAATCCCTCTGGTGAATGATTTTTGCAAAATTAAACTACTTCCTCATCCACACAGTAGAACAAAAAAACTGAGAACAACACCGCGAATTTCCGAGTACACGTCAAAGGGCGAAATCACGCGGCATTATTTATAATCCAACGCTTGTCACAAATTAGGTCACAGAGAGTGAGAGAGAGAGGGAGAGGAGATATATAGACACAACTCGCTGGCAACTCGTACTCTGCTATGTTATATTTGCCATGGCGATTATTGCTGATATTTTGCCGTTTCGCTTCTCATTAATGTCAACGATGTAATTGTCGGGTAACAGCGTACACTTCGCGATAAGCCCCAACGCACGCTCGATTCCTCCCTCCAAAATTATCATCATCGTCCTCACTATTCGACCCCATCGTCGGCAATTGAAAAAAAAGTGATTCGCGTTTACCGAAATACCTCCCTCTTATACCGTTTTTTTTTAATTTCCTACCTACTGCGAATTATATGCAGACCAGATATATATACGTATATATATATTAAAATACGAAAATGAAACGAAAGCAATTTTGCAGGCAGCGCGCGGAGAGAGAGAAGAGTTGCTAATTCGGATTTTCGCCAATTAAGCCAAAAATAACAAGAGTAATTCGCTGCCGATTAAAAAGCCCAACAGCGCGCGCGCACGATGCAGGTGTATATGAGAGCGAGGTCCCGAGTGAGATATGCGCGGCGGCCTTTCGCTCGTTCGATATTCCCCCCGCGGGGATACATATATGTGTGCGCGTGTGAAGCCGAGAGTCGTTAACCCTTTGTCTCTCGTCGTCGTCGTTCGCACTGCTATTGCTGTGTATAGCATCGAGTACCGGATGTGTTAAGTATTTTTTAATGTCTTTGGACGATTTTCCTTTTGTTAAGCGCGATCATATGAATGGTTTACGATGCGTGCACCACTGCGGAGACAATCCGTGTTTTAATTTGTGTGGTCACCAACCGGTTCGTTATAGAATTTCCAAGTTCTTCTGGTTCATCCTAAAAAGCTATGTTTTTTTTAAACTTATTTTTCGCTTATATCTTCGCAGGCGCGTAAAATAAAGCTACGATACAAACTTACTATACTAATTCAGTGCGCGAGTAGCCCGAAATAATTTCATTCGATGCATTTATACATACACACATGTCGCGACCCTTTAACGACTCTCGCTCCGATTAATCGCCACGGACGATTGCTTTTTACTGTTTGCTTTCGCATTCCTAATTAGCGCGTGTATTTTCGCGCGCATTCTCTCCGAAAAACTGCGGCCGTTGCGAATTTTGGCACTTTTTGATTATGTTTGTCCCCCTCGCGGCACGCACTCGAACGGGCTGTTAACCTTTTCGGTCGCTAACGGGATTAAGTGCTCGAAAAATTTATTGGATCCGGATAAATATTATTTCTGACGCTCGTGAAAAACATCATGCCGTCCTCCCTTTCCCTTCTGTTGAATTTACATGATATTTGTTGAGCGTGTCAATAAATAATTCGAACTTTTTAATCCTCTTCAGGCGATATACTTGAAAACTCTCTCGACAGTTTCACTCGAAAGATATAATAACGCTTTATTCGATTATAAATACAGTAAAACATCGAACCCCATTTTTCTCAATTCACGTGGAACGTAGTAAAGGCATTCTTAGCTCGGCTTTTTGATTAAAATCGATCCTGCCGCGTCTAAATACAGGTTGCGTTTCGGCATTAGGGAGCCGCGCGTGTCTGCTCGGCCGAAATTTTCATCATAACTCATTAAAGTTCGCCGGCGGCCATAAACTTTCTCCCACTTGTCTCGCAGCTCGCGTCGCCGAGATATTCGTTTATTAAATCATTAATTTGAATAATTAAATCGCGCTCAACGCCTAAGAGCAGAGTTACTTTTTCATACTTTGTCCGTGGCAATTACAAAGCGCAATAAAAGTATATTCCCTCCCCCTTGCGTTTAATTTCACACCCCGAGATTATATGTTCAGCAGGCGAAGTAAAAGCAGGGAGATAAAAATGGGGTAAGTCCTTCTAAATTGTTCGCGTTTATTATTATTATTATTATATAAAGCGGTAAAGTGATTTATCGCCAATAAAGCACGGCTGCGGCTGCGAAGCTCTCGCGCACTTTGCTCTCACAGCCGCGCTTTTGCGAATCGCTTAATATTTATGTTTTGGATTAAGGATTTTGAAAAATGGCTGCGCGAGTGCTTTATTCTTGGGGACAACTGGGCGTTAATAACGCAGTATTGTTCTTGTAAATAAAGTGCGCCTCGGAGTTGTATATTTATAAATACCGACACTTTATTGTTGAAAATGTTAATATTACAATAATCATTAATTGTTAAGCACATTTTCTTTTTAATGTATAATACTTAGTATAATTATGAAAAGATTAAATAAACTGTGCAACTATACTCTGTTTTCATTTTATTTCGAGCAATCATGTTCCCGCAAAATCCAGTTTAATAAATAATGGATGTGTATATATATAAAATGTGGAAATTATTCACTTTAAAACGCATTCGCGTTACTTTATCAGCGTAAAATCCAATATAACGCTTGTAACGCGAATGTAAACTCAAACTACACGACAACAAAATACCAGCCGACGGAAAAAGAAATAAAAAAAAAGAGAATTACTCTTCCAGCATATAAAACATAATTCACAATCTCTCATTTTCCCCTGGCCGACAAATCAATTTCTATAAATAAAAATTCATTCATTACACGCTCAATTTGCATCATTATGCGCGAGTAGTTCAGCAGGGCAAAGTGTGCAACCCCACCCTAGATTTTCCAAAAACACCGACAACACACTGATGTCGCCTATACCATCCGCGTATATACAATCTCCCTTTGACCACGCTTGTGTATACATATATAGCAGCGCAAAACAGAAACGAAACGTGCGCCCGCTCCGCCCACCACGAAACAAATCAAGCCGCACATTTGAATGGCCTATATATATGTATACCCCATACACGTACGTATGGTACAAACCGCTCGCGCGGGCTAATTTACTTTTTGCAATTCCCCGCTTTAAATTGCGCGAGCGACGAGCCGAGCGTGAACGCGGACCCGCCAATCGAGCGCCGATGGACATGGAGAGTATAGTAGTAGCATAGCAGCAGCAGCAGTAGCAGCGTGCCAGCAGAGACATTGCTGTAGGTAGTTTGTTCGGAGATCGCTTTTTTTTCTATGGCTGACTGTGTATGTGACTCTGTGTAGATAGTGAGATGGGGTGTTGCGGTTTTCTTGTCGGATTGCTGGATAGTGAGATCGGGAATAAGGATCGAGGGTGGCTGAGGTAGCGGGGTTTAATGATTTTTGGATTGACGTGGGCGTAGCGGTTACTGGGGTTATTCTCGTTGGTTTAGAAGCAATTGTAGCAATCAATTTGAATTTAAGAACATGATCAAGTTTTGATACGATGGTGTTCGACCTTTTGTTATTATTTATGTAAGTTTATTATATAAATATCAATGTTTTTCTTATAGATAAATTCTTAAATTCTTTTAGAATATCACACGGTATACGAGACTTGATTCAATTAATACTAATAAACGTATATAAAATAACTAGAATGTAACAAATTTCATTGCTACTTTCTATAACGTTATAAACCAAGAAACATGAATACGTCGAAAATCATAGAACCAAGTCAAGAGCCTCTCATAATAAGAAGCCAAAAAAAAAATCAACGTGAACGATCAATCCTCATTGTAAAAGCTAATATCCTCCTGGCGTTAAGCAAACACTCTCTTCCCCAACACACACGCACGTATACAGGCGGTTACTCCCCTCGGCTTCTATTATTCCTCCTCCGCGTTTGTTTGGCATTTTACAACCCCGGCCTTACTTCCGCAAACATTCGCGCGCAGTTTTTCTACCCGTAGTTCGCGAGAGAGCACAAAAATAAACGCGTCCCTGCCCCCCCCCCCCCCGTAATTGCGCGATCTCCTTTCTGTAGTTTCCGGATAATCGCACGCGCTTGTTGTGATCCGCGCGCCTGCGGCTAAGGAAAAACGGAAATGACAAATGTGCTTTTTATAATAATTGCCTCTTTCTCTCTGTGCGCGTGCGCTGCTATAATTATCGGTGCAATTTCGTGCAAAAGAGTAGTCGCAAGTGTAATAAAGCATGCATACACACACACCGCGAGCTTTTTGTCCTGGAAACGCAAAAATTATCCGGTATGGACTCTCGCGCGCGCGCGTTCACAGAGATTCGTGATTTTTAAATATAATTGCACGTCGACGTGTGGACTGCTGTTTATATGGCTCGAAAATGCATGGTAATGTTTTTTCCGAGGCCGCGTGTAATTAGCAAATCAGTTTAAACATTTTCTTTTTGATTACGGCTCGCGCGCGTGAGAGAGAGAGGGAGTTTGCTTTTGTTGGGCGCGAACGTTTAAAATGCGCATTATTATTCATGAGCGGGGTGCTTAACATGAGAGTGATTAGCGGAAACGTTGAGTGTATTAAAAAAAAAATAGGAAGAAAAATGAGATGTGGAGTGACTTTGGTTTTATTTTGTTTTATTGCGTGTGCAGGCGCTTCTGTATATGCGTAGTAAACAAAGGGAATAAAAGATTATGATGAAGGGAAAATACAGAAGCAAGTAGTTATATTTGGTTGCTTTGTCGGATGTGTGTGTGTGTGTGTGTGTGTGTGAGTGTGTGTATGTGTGTTGGGTTAATGGGGAATAAGCGCAGTGGAAATAAATGTTTTTAGTTATGATATTTCGAGCGTGAGTTAAGTTGAACTCACTTCGCCAACTGCAAACCGCATAACAGATTGCCAGGCGTCGAGTTTCACAAGTTGCTTGAACTTTACACTACATATAAGTGTGATAAATTTGCATTATAAATTTATTTAATGGCTTTAATTAGGAGCGCATATATAAAGAGGGTAAGGGTAAGAAAAGAAAAGAAAATGTGTATATATAAGCACGCATGGTGTGTCGGAAACTTATAGAAGAACAAGATTAATTAATATTAATTAGCATGTGTTAATTGTGAGCTCTTATTATGTTTTTGGACGATAACGTCGTTTTTACGAGCACGTTTTGACATTTCAAAGCAGCTTTAATTAACTCCTAAATATATGTATACTATATAAAATTTCAGTATTTTAATCTTGCTCATTACGTTTCTAATTGTAAATAATCTTCCACTATTTAATACAACTTTTCACATCAAGAAATTCTACAAAAAAAAGCCACGAAAATTTCCTAAAACCTCTCACAAAAATTCCCAAAGCTCTTCACATACAAACACACACACATACTCGTGGCCCTCCTCAATCCACTTCTTCTTCTTCTCTCTGCTCTCACCTGCAATTCCACAGGATCCCCATCTCCCGGTTCAGAGACTACCTCTATACGCTCGGCTCCTAGGCGCAAGACGAAAGAGAGAGAAAGAGAGACACGCGCGTGGCGCGCGCAAGCTCGTGACTGGACTCGTGAACGCTGTGACTGACGCGTGGATAGCGTCGTGCCGATCGGTGCGATATTTTTCTCTCTCCCAAAGAGACACACGCTATATTCGCGTGTCCCGAGAGAGAAAGTGAGATGGTATACACTTGCAATGATGTAATTTTTCAACTTTTTGTTTATATACATTCGGTCGTATATGTAAAAGAGCTTTTCATTCGCGGCTCTTTCATAGATACTTTCCGGTTTTCTGCAATGATGTTTCCTTTTCATTATATGCGATTATTTCTTTTTTTTTGTTTGTACTCCAATGTTAAATAAAAATTTATCCCGCGCTCTGTGACCTCGCACATGAAAAGTTCAAATACTTTTCTCTCATGTCTCGAAGCGTTGTGTGATTGTAAAATGCACATTTTCGAAATTATAGCGTGCATTTCAGAAAGGCAATCTGTAAAAATGTCACTGTTACGTGAATAATGTCAATCGCAAACGAAACCTCTGACGTATCTATATATATATATCAAACCTACAAGAAAGAAGAAGAGTCAACTCTTGCCGTTGAACTTTCGAGCTCCGCGTATAGTACACCAATACATACATATCC
Organism: Torymus tubicola; assembly: GCA_035583055.1. Classification (NCBI taxonomy): domain Eukaryota; kingdom Metazoa; phylum Arthropoda; class Insecta; order Hymenoptera; family Torymidae; genus Torymus; species Torymus tubicola. The sequence continues at coordinate 183,759 of JAWWEQ010039714.1, forward strand.
ATCACACGCCCGCGGCGAAGACAGCAGTGCTGACGATCGATCGATCCGAGAAGTGACCCCTCGAACGTCTCTCTCTCTCACTCTTGCTCGCGCGCGCGAGATTTTCGTGTTTACAGTTTGTTTCGAGATGTTTGACGAGGAGTCGAGCGCACCGGCTGAATATCGATTTCACTCTTCTCGCTCCCTGCGTGGCCCGAAATGCACTTTCTCGCGTGTGTGTATGTGAATGTTTTTTTTTCATCGCACTATAGGAGTTCTTCCTCTGGTGCGTTTGTAAAATGGATTGCGTGAATGTGATATGAATCGATGCATCATGGTATAATAGTGCACGTGGGTTTTTTTTTAGTGTTTTAGTTTTCAATCGTTGATTTTGATTGCAGCGAAACCTCGCTGTGAATTATTGAAAATAATAAAGTACGTCTCGCTGTGACGTATATATACATGCATGTATATATGAGAGATGAGAATTTTAAATGTAGTTTAAATATTCAGCAGCGCTCAATGTCTAGCGATATATTAAGATCCAATATAGCACAGCTGGAACTTTAAAAACTTCAAGCTTCTTAACTGGGTCGTACATATGAGGAAATAATTTTTCAAACTTTGAAATTTTAAAACGTCTTTTAAAAATAACTTGGCTTACGTTACCTTATCTTTTCATTGTTAAATAACAAAAACATATACAATAAAATCAACAACACACTCGCAAAATAAATGAACTTCTCAAGTTAAAACAAACCACCAAAGCTCTGTCCCAATTTTTCGATCCAGCCCCAAATTCTCTTGTATATTACACGCACATACGCCAAATATCTCCTCTCTAACCTCCTGCCCCCGAAATTTATGCCCGCGCGCCGCAGCGTTGGCGTGACACGTGCAGCTGGAGCAGACTCGATTCGAATTATTTCGAAGCGAGTTAATTCGCATTAACGCGTGCGCCCACCTCTTCTCCTCCCCCCATTGTGCGTGTCCGACAGTCTGCGCTCGCGCTAACGCGAGGTTATGACGCGCCTACGTGTTATGTGTATGTTGTGCGTACATATACACCAGATATATTTTCAGCATATGGGGGGTTTGGATTTTTCATAAAAATGATTGAATTCTGTGTATATATATATAGTCGATGTTTGGCGCGTGAATTTTTTTAAAACGCGTAACGTGTGCTGTTTACTCTCCCCTGGAACAATTTTAATGTATGTATATGTATCCTTCGTGTAGAATTAAAGCGATATTATCATTAATAATGATTCCCGGCTTTTAACGTTAATTATTATTTCAGGTATTGTTAATCGCGGCGGCGGTGGTGTCGTGCTTTATTAAACAAAGCTGCGTCCTGTAAATATATACATTCGACGCGTCGAGAGTATACGCGCACTGTACATTAACGTGAAAGATAAACTATTTACACGGAAAGACGCGTTAATTATTTCCTCATTTCACTCGTGCGCAAATATTACATACACACACGTATGAACTACTGGCTTTGATAATTCCCGATATATGTAATATATATTATATCATTTTTTTTATACTTTTCCAATCGTAGTCAGAGGATCTAACTAACCCATCGCGCGTTGCACTCAACAGCCGTGCGTTGCTATGAAATATCGGGGAACACCCCTGTTCGTTTCGATGAATAATTCACCGACGCAATACGTACGTAGGTACAAGATAGGTACACCATGCTGTCCTTATATTTACGAGCTCTCGCGTCTACCGAACTCTTCCACGAGATTTTTCGACACGCAAGGTATATTCAAGTTCTTGAGGGCGAGGGAAGATCGTTTCGATTTGATGTTGTTGTTAGAATAAAATCTGATTACTGATTAAATTACTTGAGATTCTTATAGTTAAAAGTATAGCAGTTAGGAGAGAAATGGTAATGCACCACGGTAACTCAATATTTGAAGGACAAGTTATCTATATATCTCAGCGTCGGCCCGTAGAAGTATATGATTTATACGAGGAAAAAAATCGTACAAACTTTTTCTCCGGCCCTGAATAATTCATACGAAAAATGTGTACTTATATCCTTCATAGTAGAACGTATATATAAAATATTACGTTAAATAAATACGGATGAATTTGGTGAGTACGCGTGGGTAGAATTTTGATATTACACTTTCAAAAAAAAAGAAGAATAAATGAAGAACTTAATTTTCTTCATATTTGTATGATTGACATCAAAATGTAACTATAAAAATAATACAATTTACCAGCGTGAAAGCGCGAAACAAAGTATTGTTGTAAATCTCATTTGAGTAATGTTCAAAAGTTTTGTGAGGGGAAGGATGTACTTGAAAAAAGAAATTGTTTATACATTCAGAGTACGAGAAAGTGTCGGGAGCCGTGTGATATACATTCTTTCTTGACCATATATGTTAATCGCGTCGTGTACGTGTTTACAATTCATGAGGGCTATTTCCCCTTCAGCGTGTAGATGTCTTTAGATGAGAAATAAAGTATTACGCAGGAAGAATCAAACTCTAAGATCAGAAATGTAATTTCTTAAATATAATGAATGAAGTTTAAATCAACAATTGAGCCTTAATTACTGGCTCAGAAGTTTATTTCGAATAGAGACAACTTTACCTTTACATTCTATATTTTCTTTTAATTCAATTGCTTTTAAGTTTTCTTTTGTAATTATAATTACGAATATTTATTTTTATTTAATATCAGCACTTTAATATTTATTCTTTAAAAGCATTTGTAAAAATGACAAGAAAGAATGAAAAGTTTAAATCCAGGAAACTCCATACGATCCATAAAAAAAACTATCGCCTCCTCATCTCTTTCAAACCCCCTCATAATTCCTCGCACGAAACTTTCTCCACCTTCAACAATTAAAAACGCCCGGCAAAGGCCAAATCGCGGCCGTCAATCGGCCTCGCGATCTTCGCGCGAGTTTCACCTCCACCTCCTCCTCCTCCACAGCTCACGCTTCAAACTTTCCCCCCATCTCTCTCTCTCTTCCTCTGTCTCTCTCGAAATCCCCGCTTTGTTTTCGCGACGACGCGGAAGCACTTGAAAAGGACAACTCTCCCCCGTCGTCGCGAGCGTCTTTATCCACTCGAATCTCCGCTGAGCCGGATGAGCGAGCGCCGGGGCTCGAGTGTCGCCCGAGAGAGAGAGAGAGAGAGAGAGAGAACGAGACTATGCCTCCTCCGGCCGTAGCTTCAACGCTTTGCGATCTTTCGCGCGTGGGGCTTCGCGTGCTATCGCGCGGGCCGAGAGGCGATTTTTAGGGAAATTGGAGCGGATGTGAGAGTGTAAGTGAGGGTAGAATTTTTTTGTTGGTATTTAAATGATTTACGTGATATTTTACTTTAATAGATGGGTAAGGTGTATGATTGTTGTTGGGTTGTTTCGTTGAAACTGTCAATTTTTTATTTCATGGAAGTTTACAATGAAAATGTCTATCTCATATTGTATTGCTTTTCATTTACTCATATTCTACATCATTTTTAAATTTTCCAGAGAATAATCCTCTGCTTTTTCTTAAAAATCTTACCGCTTAAATCGTTTTTCCCCGTATAACCATTACGCTATTGAAAAAACTATTTATAATAAAAACTTCATCCCGACGAAATCCGAAATGAAATCCCAATTACCATCTCGGCAAATCCCTTCGAAAAATCAAAATTCCCTCTCACCTAAAATCCCAGCTCCGACAAACCGAGAAACCTTTGAACTCTCCCGGCCATACGATATTCTCCTTCATCTTTCTTTCTCCCTCTCTCTCTCTCTCTCTTTTGCTCTCGGCAAAACGTCGGATCGTCGTAGCGTCGCCCGATAAGGATCGTTTCTTACTACTCCGAGCCTTGAATTTTTCAGCGGCTACGCGACGACTCCATTTGCGCGTTCTCGCAACTATTAAGAATTCGCCGAGGCGAAGAGAGGCAGCACAGTGGATATTTCATGACGCGCTAAAAGCGAGCGCTTTGCCAGCCGAATGATCATCGAGTGACACGAGGCGTTGGGCCTATTTGCGGACAGTGAGAAAAATGCAATGAAGCTTTTTATTATTATTATTTTGGAATTTTTTGCATTCAATGCTTTTTTAAAAGACACAGAGAGCTATTTTATTATTTCGAAGAGCTCGCAAGCCGCATTTTATCTCTATTCAAACGAATACCCGTCATAACCCGTCACGCCCGCCGCGACATTAAAAAACCATTTCTCTTCCGCGTCTCTCTTTCCGAGACTTGCCGCGCATAACCGAAAAAATCCAGCATCTGCGCGCGGCGCGAAATATTTACGCGCTCACTTTAAACGCGTCAGAGCTGCGCAAAAATAAGGAATTCCGTCGCGCTCCGTCAAATCATTCGAGCCGTCAGACGCTCCAATGCAAACACACACACACATACATACGCGTTGGTGGATTTTTCAGTAACGCGCGAGAGTTGAAATTTTAATGAGTCGCTCGTATACGCGAGTGCGAGCGCGACGGAAAATCCCTGAATTTCCGGTCGATAAATTTTTTATCCAACCGCGATAGGTGTGAGTGTACGTACAATGACTGGCAGCTTACTTTGTTTACCAGTATTTTTCCCTTGTTTTTCCCTTATAAAAATGTGATTTCCTACCTATTGATTACTTTATAACCACAATTATAGAAAAAGAAAAAGAAAAGCTACAACCAATCGCACTCACTCAGCATACATCAATAACCTCCCGCTTCTTGCGCTAATCCAATATAGCTAGCAGTGTCTCGAAAGCCTGCGTAGTGTAACGTCGCTGCTGGCGATTCTCTCGCCTCGGTCCGCGATTTATTAAGCGCCGCGTCGAAAGACACGTCGCGGAGCAGCTCGCCGACTGATTTAGTGCGGCCGGCGGGTATCGGCTTCCCGGAAGTTTTATTAAAGCGCGGGGGAGGAGGAAGAGGAGGAGGAAGAGGAGGATACCTTGTGTCGGTGTAAACAAGGATACGTTAGAAGGGAGGTTTTGAAATTCGATCGTCGAAGCTGTCGGGGAAGCGAATTTAAGGTTGCTCGTGTATGTGTATATATATATAGATGTCGTTACGATGTTTGTTCGAAGTTGCAAGGGATGTGGTGTGTATAACCCTGTTATTTTTTTTATAATAACACAATCGAATTAATGTGTAATAAAACAAGAGTAGATATTTCAAAGTTATAAGAAAAAAAGATCATTGCCTATAGAGTATATCAAGGGGTTTAGATCAATAATAGATCCGACGCCAGTTCTTTTAAAATTTTTAAACCTTCTCCTCGCTAGAAAACTCTCAAGCACCGCACAATACCTTCACTGCAATTCGCATAAAGCAACAAAGCCGCACACGCGCATCGACGACTACGTCCTCTTCGCGTTTTTCCTCCTCCTCCGACTCTTGCGCACCGAGTGAAATATGAAGATGACCTCGCGTCGTCTCGCGTTATCTTACTCGTTGCGGGGGTGGGCGTCTCGTCGTCGTCGTCCTCTACGGTGGCAGCAAAAATTCTCTATCTTATCTCCGATGCAATATCCGAAACCTATAAAGCATCGCGCGCGAGTGCGCGTTCCTTATGATCCGCCTCGTTAGCCTTATCGCAACACGCGTGTGTATGTGTACATATGTGTGTGTGAATATGTGCGAGGGTTAATTTCTAAATTGCCGTGGGGGCTTAATTGCCTGGCTGATGGTCGAGGTGCGCTCGAAGTTCGGATGAGGGTCGTTGTGTTGTGGGGAATGTGCAGAAGGTATTTTGAAAATTTTGCTATAGTTCATTTTTTTAATTTTTTTTTATTTACAAATTTGTATCGGTATCGGAAATTCGTTGTTTGTTGAAATGTTGTTTTATTGAAGTTATTCTGAATATCAAATGAAGCAAAATGCATCGAATCATAACAACTACGCATCTTATGATATGGAAATGTACAACGGTATCGTTATTGTAGAAGTACCGGAAAATACATAGTAACTTAGTTATGTAGTCGATATCAGAGCTTGTAAATGTTTATTTACCGAAATATAACAGTTAATTGATATTCTACTTTTCAATGTATTTTTAAAATTGCACAAAACACGAGTATATGGACATAAGAATTTTTGGTGAATCTAAAAATACACTCCATCGCAATAACAACGGGCTGTATTTTCATTTTCGTTTACTTTTTACCTCAACGAGTATTTCCAACTTTTGAAATTCCAAAAGTCGGTTGTTAACAAAAGATACAAAAACCAGGAAAATTGCATAAAAAATGAATTAGCAACGTGTATGCGGCACGTTATAAAAAAAATATTGTCTTTAAATTTACACAAGGTAAAGAAACGCAGTTTGAACATCTGGCACCCTACAAGATCGTAAATACAATTAACCTCTCACTTAAAAATCCCGAATCTCTCTCGCAAAGTTACGTATATATATATACACTCACGATCGGCTCGCGCACGGCATCGTTCACTTGCTTTTCCGGCCACGCGTTCAAATTGAAAGGGAGGGGGGGGGGAGCGAGGTAGAGGGGTTTGGAACTGCGCCGCGGGCGCGCAGCGAGTCCGATAAAATCGCCAAACAAACGTCGCGCGAGATTTCGGGACAATCCCGCGGGCTATGATCACGTACGAAGTATAAATGGACGGACACGGCGAGCGCGGGGGTGTATAGCAGTGGAAAAAGTTGGAACTGCTCGGACGTGTGCGCGTCGGCTCGGAAGATTGTCGGAGTGGGTTAGGGATTGATGGTTTTAGCGCTGCGCTGTTGCTGCTGCTGCTGCTGCACGATGCATGTATATGTATATAGGAATTGAATGCGCCGTGCGGCCAATTGATTTGGTATATAATGATGTTTTTAAGATTTAGTATGTATGTGAGGTATAAAATATTTGTTTGTATATATAGGAATTTAGATAAAATGTTTAAGTATATTATTCGCGTATTTTGAAGTTAAACATAGTAATGAAACGTTTGAGAATTTGAGATTAAAAAATATTCAAGCATATTTTTCAATTAGATATATATATTTTAATAACCTGGATTGAGAAATTTAATTTTAAATTTCGACTGAAATGAGTGCTCTTTAAGTTCAAAATAACATAAAAAGCTTGTTATCCTGTACATTTATTCACTTTTACGTACGTTTTTTCCAAAAGCTATTTTCATTTTGCATAAAGTACAACATGTAAAATTAAACAGACATCTATACAGAAATTTCTCTTTTAAAACTGAAAAATCGTACTTATAAATGTACATACATCGCCAAAAAATGAGTTTCCCCCTTTTTGTCGTCGCCATAATGAAGTCTCCTTTCACCCTCCCCCCTTCTCTTCTGCTCGCGCGCGAGACAAATACCAGCAGCGAGTCTCGGCCGGATGCAGCTGAAGGAGAGCGAGACGTCCGCGTAAAAAAGTAGTATCGAATGGGGCAGAGCGAGGAAGGAAAAAAGGCATCACTGACAAAAGACAAAAAAAAGAGAGAGAGAGGGAGAAGACGACGTCGAAGAGAGAGCGAGAGAATATCGATGCCTTTGTGCGGCAGCGCGCGGCGCGGCCACCGATATCCGGAAAAATGCACTCGCAGATATTGCAGCGACATGAAAAATAATGGCGAGGCGCGCGAGCGCGGGACTCTGAGTGCAACGAATTGTTATTGCGAAACGCGACCGATTCCTCGAAATTCCTTCCCGAAGACGAGACTACTGGTTTCTTCATTTTTTTTTCTTCGTTACAGATGTTCACGCTATAGGCTTGATTTCTGCGTGGCGAGATCTGTACGGAATTGAGAAAGTGCGAAATCTATTGTAGTGTAGGAGAGAGGATTTGATGTTTACTTTTATTTTCATCTATACGAAGCATACATATATATACAGAATAGTCGATTGATTATATGAATATCTGAGCGGAAATGATATATTTACCGTTGTTAATGAAACCGAATATTCTATTCTATATTCTAAGAATGAATTAATGGATTTTGCTTTATTATTCGATCAATTTTAATTAAAGCGTATACATACAGCTTATATATTGTTATTTGATTTCTATTTCTATGCAATATCACATTAAGCGCGTGTTTTGATACGACGGAATATAACCGAAATAATCGATTCGTATATACATGATTACGCTCATAACTATACCAATGAAGGCAGTTCATTACGAATGAATCGAATCGTTGGTTGAAATTACATCGATAAATCAATCGCTACCGAATCATAATTATCACAGCCTCGCAGCGACCGTATAAACAACGTTTATCTCATAAACCTAATATATATATATATATAGCATCGTATAGGAATACCATAACAAACTAATGCCACCCTTGTACAGAAAAAATTCATAACGCGCAGCAGCAGCAGCAGCCGCCGCGACAGTCGAAAAATCTCCATAGGCCTTCGTACAACTCACTTGTTCTCTCTGTGTCTCTCTCTTTGTGTCTTTCTCTTTCCCCCTCTTCCTCTCTCTCTCTCTCTCTCTTTCTCTAGCGCGCAGAGCCGTAACCGTAAAACACGGCGGCCGTTCTGCCGTCGCGGAAATGGAAAATTTTACAGTTGCGCGCGCGCCGCCTGTGTGTGTTTAGGGTCTTAGGAGAATTGTTCGGCCCAGGAGGAGAGAGAGGAGAAAGAGAGAAAAGGGGGGAACGAAATTAAGTGGGGAGGTGCGGCTTGGTGTTGTAGTAAAATTTTGAACGAGTGCCGTGCTAGCGGCGGTTGCTGTATTATTGTCGGAGTAGACGTATTTTTAAAGATTCTGATGATTAAGGTGATGAAGAAGAATAAATGTTATTCTGCAAATATAGTTAAAATTCCAAAACTATCAAAATAATTGTATAATTATAGTTTAAATGATTTTTAAATTTTCACATGGATGATATTTCTATTATGTATATCTGTTATCTGGGAGAAGGCAAAAACCTAACAGAAAATAAAATCATTCGATAGTAGCAGCTGAAAGACTAGCTTTATAGACCTGTGAATCTAAACCCCCTAATAATTCACTACCACCCGTAAAAATTTACCATTGGAAAAAAGCATTCTCTCTTTTTCTCTGTATTACGGCCAAAGACGTACATAGATAGATATATACTTATATTAAGACAATAAAACGCGCGTGACTTTCTATTTTATTGCTTTTCGCCGAAATTGTAGGGATCCCTGAGATCTCGGAAGATCCCGTTTTGTCGGGAGATAAATATGAAGACGGTAGTACGCGCGCGGGCGACTCTCTCTCTCTCTCTCTCTCTCCACTGAAATCTAGTATCAAATATACCGCGTCTTATAAAATATATATACGCTTCTTACATAAATTTCGACCTCCTTCTACCCGTTACGCGAAAAATATGTGAACGCAAGTCTTACTAAGGCGACGTTGCGCGACACACTTATTCCTCGCGGGTAGACGTAATACTCGCGCGTTATTTAATCAACTATAGCGACGCGGTTTATATTGAGGGGAAGATTTCATAGCTGTGAAGGAAAAATTTAATAGGGATACACACGATGTTTGTTAAGAAGTATGAGCAATTTTGTATGTTTGGTCCTGGATATTTTATAGATTTAAGGGTGCTTTAATCGATTGATTAGTGTAAAGATATCGAGCCCTCAGTCGTAAAAAGTGTCGTTTCTAGCCGTAAAGTAGGATTTCAAGAGGTTTCGATTTAAAAAGCCATTGGGGGATATCATAAATATTTCGTTTCCAAGAGAGAAGTGCCCTTTAAACAGTTCGACCTGATATGTGAAACCATGGAGCAGTCGTATGTATTCAAAGGGGGGAAAAGCTCGTAAAACATCCATATAGTTATTTCGAGAGCGTTTACAATGTACTCGGTATAATGAAGATGTATGTATTTCGAGCTTTTTAACATTCGAGAATTATTTGAACTTTAACTGAATTACAAATAATATATTAATAATGAAGACCTGTCAACATTAATTTCTGTGGATAATCGATAAAATATTAAAATTATATCTTTTTAAAACTCTTCAATATATGTAACTATAATATGAAGAAAGTCGTAGATTATCTCTTAAAAGATTTGAAATAGTCGCTTGGTAATATTCTCTGTTTCTCCTTTCTCGCTTCAACTATCGTCATCGATTTCTTTGAATTTTCCATCACGATATAAATATCTACTAAATTAACTAACAATAGACTGCAGTGAAATTACCCGCTCGATATATACCCTTAATCATCTTCAAATCCAATTTCTTGCAGAATATTTTAAGGAAATACTACTGGATAAATTAAAACCAATCCAATAACCCAACAATTATCAAAAACTTTGTAATATAGTTAACCAAATTATCCGTCGACGAGAATAATTTTATTTTGTCCAATAAATTACCTGTAATTCGTTCGCTTCTCAGTAAAACGGTTACAAGTGACTTTGAATAGATTGGATCGCACAAGTTAAAAAAATTTCAAAACTCTCGGTTATCCCCACCTTCGAGTGGAAATTGTCGTTCGATATTCACGCAGCCAGCCGCGAAATCTCGGCAGCACACTGCCGTCTATATATACGTATGCGATCGCGCGAGCTCCCCGTCAATTAAGTGCACGCACGGCTCTTTTTACGATTCCTCCCCCTCCTCGCGCATTAATTTTGCTTTACGCGGGTGGGCGAGGTCAAAGGCGATTTTGATTGCGATTGATGGCCGTCTTCGATTTGTATAGTCTACGTGTGGAAGGGAAATTATGAATGTCGATCGCCGTATCGAAAAAGGTTTAGGATATGTTGTAACGGTTTGTTCTTGTTTCTTTAATCGTTTCCAGAGTCTCATTGTTCCTCTTTAAAGGTTATATTAATATTCTACTTCGGCAGAAATTCCAGTATTTTCAAGTTTTTCTACTCCGCTGCAGCGAAATTTCCGTATAGATATATATTTATATATGTACGCGCGCAACGGTTTCAGTTTGGCGAGCAAAAAGAAAAGGAGGAAAGGAAGAGTCGGATACATTTATTTTTACGGCATGCGTTCTCGGTTGCGAATACATTAATTTTAGTTCACCGTTCGATCGTTGCCGCCCGCTAAAACGCGGAATGACTCCGCCGAATTCGAGATATAAAAATATACGCCCGTAATCGTCGTGCGGTGATATTAAAGTTCACGATTCTCGGTAAAATTATTAGTCGGATCGGGGATAAGAGAAGTGGAAAAAGGGCAGGCGAATTAGAAAATTACATTAAAGTATAATTAAGAATGGAATAACCGACCGTCGGCGAATTGATTAAAACGTCAATCATCCGGTAATTTTTGTGATTTCTAATTTTGAAAATTCGATCAATATAAAAAATAGTCGACCATTCAATATTACGAGCTGAAAATTCCTAATTGATTTTCTAGCTTAAAGAGTAGAAAAATTAAAAATCACTGGAATAGAGTTATATAATAATACCAACGGAAAAACACAGCCATTCATCCCGAGAAAATTGTGTACACCTACATACGCACTTGACTCTCTTTAAAATCGAAACGTCAATTCGACGTCGGCTTCATTAACCCGATATCAAGTGCAATATACGCACTCGTGTGTGCACGACAGCGGAAAAAGAAAATCATCGAAGTGCGCCTGCGCGCGAACCGGCGAAACACTCGCGGCTGGCTTAAAATTCAAGAGGCCCTTTGTTTCCGGGGCGAATCGAGGAGGCTCGTAAGTAGCTGGCTTTTTCGAGGTGCTCGACAGAGAAAGAGAAAGTGTTGAATTTTAATTCAGAGCGACTGTAAAGTGACGATTCGTGTGAATTTTTGTTCAGGTAGTTCTTTTGTGGCTGGCTGGTCGTACGAGGAATACGAAGTTTATATAGGCGATAAGGATATATTGATTCGTGCGCGAGAATATGAGAATGAGTCATGAGAATATAAATTGTGTGTGAAAGATATTTTCCGAATATATATAAGGTGAACTTTGAGAAATTTTATATTTCGTTTGAGTGTAGCTAAAGTTTTATTATCAACCGTGACTCTGCTAACTTTTACAATTTCATATCGAATTGGTTATATAAAAAAGGCAAAAGTCAGCTTTCTTTCATATAAATGTCAGAAATAACATTAGGAACTATTTTTAAAAAGATTTCTGGCAAATTTCGATAACTGTTACTGTCGTCGAATTCGTCTTGAAAATTAATTCAAATAAAACTTTCCCGACACATAAACACACAGGCAGTTCGCCTTATATATCGATATTTTTCACGACACCATTCCCGCGCGCGTCAGACTCGAGAAATGTGTCAGATAGCTGAAAATACACGACTAATAAGTCCATCGAGTTACCTAAGAAATATATAAGTACGGCTTGCGCGCAACTACCGTAATTACTCGACACTGTCTCTCCCACGCGAGGAGCGCTGACTGCAGCGTCGCCTCCTCGCCGTAAGAGTTAAAGTTTTACATCTTGATTAAATGTGTAAACGATAACTTTAAACTCGATTACACCGTGAAACTCAATTACATAGAGGTGGAAGGTGGAAGGGGGAGAAGGATGGAACTGCATTACGGTAAAACAAGGGACATAATGGCGTTAAGTCGTTCGAGCACCGCAGCGCGCGCCGCGTGAGAAACGTCATGTCAAAAGATGGAAAGACGCGAGAGCGAGCGCCCGAGTAAACATCGTTACAGGCGGTTCAGAGAGAAAGGGGGGGAAACTCGCAAGTTAAACTTTGGTTCAATATGTGCTCAATTTCATAACTCGATCCAATCACTTTAAAATTCAGTTCTCATAATCAACGCAATCATGCAAATGGCTCGCGCGCAAAGTAGAGAGAGGGAGAGAGAGTCTGATTAAGGGCTGGACTAGCCTGATGCCGCTATACAGAGCCGTTGAGTAGTGCGTGAATTTTCCAATGATAAATCATCGAGCGATTTGCATAATTTAATTAGGTTTGTTAAGCTATTTAAATTTATTCTAATTATTAGGAGGGAAACAGGATGAAAGGTGGCGAACTACTTTTTGAATGATAGTTGGTATACATAAGCGGTGAGAAGGCTTATGGTTCAAGTGGGAGCATGGATATTAAAGATGAGTATAGGTTTCTGCAATACAATTGTTATTTATGAGTTAAACTGATAAGATAAATATTTATGGTGTAAAAGCAATATTCAACTTATTTTTCCAATTGAATTTTCCTAAAGCTTATATGAATTTTAATCGACGTTTATAAAGTTCTCTCGGAAGCGCTTTCTTCCCGCAGGTCAGAATAAAGGCAAATCCATACGATTCGTATATTTATATTTACGTCTTTCATCGGGACTCCCTTCGCCCGTGAAATTACGGGGCGTAAAATTTTTTTGTTTTGCCCATTTAAACAGAATTTCTCTGCTGTTGCGAGTACGCATATACGTAACGTACGCGCACCGGTGGCGTCGGTGGTATATCGATGGTCTATTTCGAGGAGTAGCGCCCTTAAATTTTTTATTTTTTTCATAGATATGTAGGTCATATAAAGTTCAGGAATTCCACAATTTTTTATACCTCGCGCTCTAAAAAAAAAAGAAGAGAGGGAGCAAGAGAGAGAGACAGGGGGTGAAAAGGTGAATGACTATATACGCTTGCGCGATGAATATGCGTGCACTTAAACAAAAAAAAAAAAAAAAAAAAAGAACGAAATCATCGATAAAAGGGCTAAAAAGGTGGAAGAATTTACGCGATTAAAGGCCCCAGGCGCACATTAAAAGTACATTAATTGGATTGAATATCCACGAGGGCGAAAGATAAAAGCATAAACATGTTTATTACCGTGATTGAATATTATTTATTTATGAGTGATTTATACGCGGCTGAATGGAAATTTACGTGACCAGTCATTCAGATGAAATATTTTCGCGCGCACGTGCATTGCCGTGTAATTTTATAAAATTTTGAATGTATTTAATGCAGCAGTTCTCTCTTTTTTTTATACAACAAGCTTCCAAAATTAAAAAAAGCGTGAATAATTCCAACTCGAAATTAAATTTATCTCCTTTTTGTCTCTGCAAATTAATCATTAATATTCGCTCGTTTTTTTTGCTATTGGAAAAAATTGATCGTAGCTGAAAATTAATATTGTGAATTCAAAGTAAAATCAAGCATAATTCACGCGCTATAAAATCGTTATGTAGAACATTTTTTCAATTCAGATTAATTGCTATAAATTTTTTAAAACGAAAGAGCCTTAATTTTATAATAAAACGAAAACCATCTAGCCACTATTTTTCTTTAAATTAAATTACCTCAAAAGCCATTGTCGGTCAACCGTAACAATCATCACCACAACACAATCAAACTCGCACAACTAACACGTGTACATGCCAATCTGCTTCGTCATTAAACTCTCATAATACCTCCGACAAATTTTTCCTATTCCTGCATATTATAGAGAGACGAAAAAGCTATCGGACCGAGAAAACGGCCTAATCACCGTTCACGCTCAATTTATCCCGTCGTACCCCATCCCCTTTCTTTCGTCCCGTCATCGCGGCAGAGAGGATCATAACCCGGTTCCGCGTTCCCTCGACGCATCAATCCGTGCGCGCGAACGTCGATCGGACGTTAATTGAGTTGGCGCTACGGTGCTACGCGCTCGCAGTGCGCCCCCCAGATTAACGAGGTTCGTGGGTCACGAGAAAGTGGCTGCGTGTGGATCGACGTTTTTTTACCGAATGTAGGTTCTTCTTGAGGTATGGCTGTGTTTGACGGGTTATTGGGGTTATTGGAATTGTTGAAAATTAGATGTTGGATTTATTTCAGCATTATATTTACATCTATAAATAAAAGGTTCTGTATGTACAATTATTTCATTCAGTATACATGTATACAACACTCGTTTACATTGAACTTTATATTTAAAGTGTCACTGACCTTTATCACTAACACATCGAACATCTTAATTTCACTGATTACGAGGCAACAAACATCGAGCGATTCTTCCAAGAATCCGCCACTTTATAAATATCAGATCCAACTTGTTGAAATTCAAAGGGAATGTAAGTCTGCTACTGCTGCCTCCGACTCCGCGACTCTCGAGCGCAATGGCCTCGCAATTAGCATTTGGATAGCATATCAAGATGCCAGATATATACAGTAGAAGAGGTAGTCGGCACACATTCGAGTAGCTAATTCGATTAAAAGTGGCACGAAACGTGTAATATTCTCTCGCATCAAGATACACCCGATAAAATTCACACTATATAATGAATCGCGATTACATATACGCGACACTTTTGACCAACTTTCGTTCAAGTTATCATGATTCACTGGAAAAACGCTCGCCGCTAATAAACCTTATCCTACGCGTATACGTAATTATAACTGTCAACGATATAACACGCGTAATCTCGGGGTACCCCGTCACTGCTCAATTAACCAACACGCGTGCGCGCGCCGATAAAACAATTGTCAATCATCTACGTGTACTTATATAGCCGTCGCGGTAAATCATATCGAAAATTATATGCGACTCGCGTGCGCTGCCGCGGCATCTTCTCTTCCTCGTAAATATAACGTGTCTCGTGCGGTTCGCACCTGCGCGTTGCGGGGGTGTAGAGTCTTTAAAATCGGCCGTAACAGCCGAGGTATACGAGAGAAAGAGGGAGAAGAAGTGAGTGAGTGGAGTAGTTTGACGCGTTACTTTCTTGAAGGGCGCGAGAAAGAGTGGCTGTAAAGGCGGGTCAATTTCCAGCGAGTATACTTATGGAAGAAGGGTTTTTGAGTTTTCTGGTTCCTCGCTGGTGTGCTGGTAAGAATACGCGCATAATTGGAACTGAAGTAACGCGTTTTTTTTATATTCATACACATATATAAAAACTTTATCAAACTAAACCCAAGGAACCTGAAAATTTCCACACAGACCCAATATTGTCTCATAATATCGCGCGACACGGCGCACCAATCAAACGAAATCTATAAACATATCCATCAGCAGGTATAGCACAGAGCGGCAGGAGCAGCAGCAGCAGCAGAAGGGGGCTCAAGTCACCGTAAAAGCCGCGTATATACTCGCGCGCTCCTCTGCCTAATGAAAATTTCAATTTTCCCAGCCACAAGGCAGTTTGTTCTCTCCTGGTGCGGCTCCGGCTGCGCGACAGCGACGGCATTCGCGATCGCTTTCATACACAGTCGTAAAGCGCGTCGAATGAAGGAGGCTTACTTCCCGCGCGAAACGACACTCGGCCTCTTACTTTATACCCGTCGTTCCTATATACACATATACGTGTATATATATATGGAGAGGGAAATTCCGGAGGCTGCCTGGCTCGTTACGAACGCTAATAAATCACGCCGGTAGAGAGAGAGAGCGAGCGTTTGTTTCGCATAGGTGCGCACGCGCGCGTCTAAGCCTTTGCTAGCGCGCGTAGCTGGCAGTGAAAAACGAGTGTCTTCGGGTATTAATAATGGAAATACTTCGGGAGAGAGAGAGTGGCAATATCGAGTGATTTACGTGGCGGCAGGGTGGCAGAGGGGAGGGAAATTAGCTGATATGCGTCGAATCGCCGCCACCGCGACGACGACGAGGATGTCGTAGAGGATCGAGTGTGGGTTATATTATATATATATAGCTAATGACGAGAACCTTATTGATGCGAGTTAGATGAATCGAAAACGGAGAGGAAGATTCTGAGTTACGGGGAGTACTGGGAAATGTGTATAATGTCATTGAACGAATTACAAATATTAAAGGTTATCTGGAGAACAAGTGTGAAACAAGGTGAAATTCGATCGATCTATATACAATACAGCCAAAGAAGTCTGGTGGAATATACACGGTACATGCTGCGGCCGGGCAAACGCGTTTCATTTGTATTCCCGCGCGCGCGGAAAATGAGTCGAAGCAATCTCGGAAAGTACGTATATATGTATACACAACCACATAGCTATATATAAACAGAGAGAGAAACAGACCGGAGAAGGAGTTATTAAGGAGATTATGGACGGGTCGTTTCGCCGACTTCAAAGGACCAATTCCTATTTTCAATTTGCCGCTGCCGCGGAACGATAGCTCGAGAGAGAGAGAGAGAGGGAGAGAAGTCAAAGCCATCCGGGCAAGTATACATATATATAGTGTATGTGTATGTGTTCGACGCGCTTTAAAGCTGAGCGGCTTGCGTCTCGATCGCGTTCGCTTCTTATTTCGCAAAAATGCGATTCTTTCGGTGCGGGCAAAAGTACGGAGACGTCATTTTTACGCGAAGTAATGGGATACCCGAGAACGGATATGTCTGACAATAACTTTGGACTTCTTTTTTTTTCCTTTTCAGAGGACGAGGGGTAAACGTGGAAGTCAGGAGATTATTTTATTCTGGGTACAGGAATGTGTATGTATTCCCAGGTAATACGGGTGATCGGTCAAGTAAGAATTTCTCTTCTATTATTGCTTCCTTGATAATATACTTTCAGATAAAGAGAACTACTTCACCTCATGCTTATCCGAATAACTGTAACACAAAAATGAAAGATAACCCCGAAAGGTAATCCCAATAACCCAAAAATTCTGAAAAACTTAGTAATCTTGTGAAATCAATAACCCTTTCCTGCAACATTACTGCAACCGCTTTATTGCAATATGAACGGCGAGGAATAAATAGGAGTTCATAAGTCAACGGCTCCTGGTGGCCCCGAGGGCACAGCTTCCACTGTCGCTCGGATTAGGTTGGCGTGCTGTTGCGCGGCGACGCGACGCGTCGGGACGCGTTTCGTTTGCGTTTTTAATGCACCCGCGCGCGCGTGAGTGCGGGATAAGCCAGGCACGTGAAATGAAGGCTGTTTGGTTTTAGTCCGCGTTTGTTTCATTCAGAGTTTTATTGTTGAGGAAAAGATATTGGTGGTGTAATGCTGGTGTACGCAGAAAAAACAATGATTGGTTATTTATATCAATTAATTTTGGTTGAAAATATTTTCAAGCGATTGATTATTTTGTTTAACTTGTACTAAATATAGATAAGACATTTTTAATGAATGTTTTACCAATTATTCCCTTCCGTGTGAAAATGTAACCTTATATATTTTAAAGTTGTAAGTACATTATATAAACAGAACCCGGGAGTAACCATTTAGTCACCGAAAAACATTATTATATATTTAAAGAGCTACAGGGTAAAGTCAGGTAACTTCCGACAACTAATTAAATCTCCCTTGCGACCTCACAATAACCACATTATCATCTCTGCTCCCTCGACCTTATATATACGGACAAAAAATATTTACATTTTCCCCCCTCCCGCGCCAACCTGATGAAACAAAAATTCCGCGCCTTTTCCTCCCCGAACTTTCGAAAAAAACCTCGTTCCATTCTTCCTCGCCAAGAATAGCAGCAGAAGGAGGAAGAGAAGGGGGGAAGGCGAATGAATTAAAAATTCGCAGCGCACCGCCGCCGTTGGAATTATTATTCTTATATTACGGCCGTCTGGCGCCGGCTCGCCGATAATAATTCTAATGAAGAAGAAGTCCCATTCATCGCCCGCATATATACGCACAAGAGCAGAACTGACAAAACAGTTGATACGGCCGCGTGGATATAAAGCCAGCCGCGGGGGATGTGAATGGACGACCCTGGTGTAGTCTGACTTTAGCCAGAGATTCTCTCTCTCTCTCTTGTTCTCACTCACTGGATTTTTATTGCTTCGCGCGTCAGGCTGGCAGGTAGCTTCGAAAGGCACTGGTTTATTTTCGAGCGCATTAAGTCATTTTAACCAAGAGAGAGAGAGAGAGAAAGAGTAAACGTTATTTATGTGGTCGATATAGCTATCTATTATTATTACATCGAATATTGTATATAATATGGTTTACGATGGTTAAATTAAATCGTAATTATGTATGTAAATGTAGTAAATATTTAGCGAAATATTATTTATTTGTTATGTACCATTTGCTATTGGGCATCCAACGGAATGTATATATTATAAGCGTATTATATGTTGGCTATGCAATTCAACAATGCATGTGTAATAACGATGCATCTCGTATCTAACACTATATATACATATTTCGTTCACCAAAACGTCAGAGAGTTAAATAAGCGTAATTCATTTTATACGCTGTATAAAGAAACAAAAAAATTCTAGCCATGGCCAGTGTATCGTGTATGTACATAGCAAAAATTGCATTTTCTTCGTTCAGCAAAATAATAATTGCCTAGTCGCGTTTTAGAAGGGCTTTATTAGCATAATCAGAGGTAACAAAGCTTCCTCCTACCGTCGAGATTACATTTTCCAGCTCACTGGCTTCGAAAATCTCCATTTTCGCTTGAAATTTTGAATTTCACATAACTAGCCGTTATTAAGGGTCTTTTCGTAGCCCTTCGAGAGAACAATAATGGATAAATTTTGAAATACCGTTTACATGTATATACGTACGTATATATATAATATCACCCATTATCACAGCAGAATGTATTTCTGATAATGCAGCTGCACGATAAAATCAAGGATTTACGTGTTTACATTAGCCGAAATATATAACGTTTCTTTGCCGCCTGAATAACGGAGATGCATTAATTACGCGCGTGTATCTTTTAATCCTGAACAACCGCGTCATGCCTATTGTCTAACACGATTAGACGTATGAATGTGAGAATTCCGTACATTTCTGACTGTAATTAACAAATTTTCGCCATAAATAAAACGGCAACGACTGTGCATCGTGTTTTTTCTGCGCCTATATCCGGAGAAAGAAACTAAGATCTTAATTTACGGTCACGCGGACGCACTAATCAAGAGCGCGAGCCGGGCATATTTTTTGACAGACATTTCGCGGATTTATGTGTGCGACCGAAATGGACGTTCGTTGTTTGACGGCGTATAGATGGGGAAAAAGCGGGTCAGAGGAATTAATCGTGATTAAGAGTAGCGTATATAGCCTTGCTTTATTTCGGGAACGACGAATTTTCCTGCTTTCGGCTGTTATACTATATTTATACGTAATGGCGAATCCATACAAACTAATGATGTATCTTGTATTATACAGAAACGAATGAAAAGTCTATTTTCGAATAATCCATCAAGTAATTCGATCTAGCAGTTCGATATATCTGCAACGCCCGCGCGTCAACGAAACTTTTCCAACGATGTGTATACACTATATCGCAGGATAAGGCTATTTATAATTAACTGATTTAGCGGCACGATGCGCCTGGTTTATATATATGTATACACCAGCGATGTTTTATTTTAATTAAGAGGAGAAGATTCGATACCAGCCCGACTCGGGTAAATTAAAAATGTATCAATCAATCAAAACTTTTAATTACCCTTCAAGTCGCGAGTCTTAGGCGGATGATTTATGTGAACTGAAAACATCGCTTACGAAGCTGTTGCTGCTACGTACGCGACTTTAAAACAGAGGCGAATGAATTAGCGGAAGCTCGCTGAAACTTAATAAAGCGACATCGAATATCCTTTTCTTATTCTCGATATATGTAAAAGTTTTTTTTTCCATTGCTCCTCGTTCCCGCGGATTCAATAAGCAACTAATAGCCTTTTAGCCCTGATAGCAGCAGTCGGAAATACAAATGAGAACGTCAAGAGTCAGAGAGTCCACGTCAGAGGCGCTGAATCTTTAACCATCGTGAGCTACTTACCCGAAATACCATCATCTCTCTCGCTCTCGCGGGTACAAATCGCTCAGATTTAAAAAGAACCCGTGAGATAGCGACTTGATGATCGATCGACCTGGTGACCTCGTCGGCGTCATCGTCGCGCCGGTGTCATCCCTGGTAATTATTAAAAGCGAGAAGCTCGACTCGAGTGTCACTCGGCTATTTGACTTCGATTAGAATATTATATGTATATATATATATCATGTGCTTCAAGTACGATGTCGAGGGTGTGAGACGCTACTTCGGCTAAGGTCACTTCGCTGGCTAATCAATCGTGAAAGATTTTTTTTCCTTTTCACTTCAATTTTTTAGGATTATTTTCATAGTACATTTTTTATATTATTTTATGATTTGTTTTCTACGTATAATTGAACGAATCAAATGTTTTGTTCAGATGATTTTGTCAAAATTATAATTGAAAAACAATAAAAGGCTTTGATCCTAGTCGAATGACGAATATAATAAATGTAATATTGTATGTCCAAATAAACTATTTTAATTCAGATAGCTCTCTTCGTTCGGTAGACTCGTATTTTATACGCAATATTCTACAAATTTTTAATTGTCCAATATTGGGAATCACATTTTATGGTTTTCAAATTAATTAAATTGAAAACGATTATCGAAAGGTTTCTCGTTCGTGATTTTATCAATTGTTATATGATTTAAAAAAGTTTTATTTGATAAAAAATAACAACTTTAAGCTTTGTGTAATAATAAAAATAAATAAGTAAGTTTATTAATTTTATTTCTATTACAGTATTTCGATAAAAAAATTCCAGATATTTTATTTTTATAACTCGTACATGATTCTATACATATTCCAGATATTTTAAAATAAATATAAAATAACTATCAAATATCATTTCTCCACGTCATTTTTACTCTAGCTTGTAAAAAATTCGCTTATATTTTGATGCAATATTTCATAGTAAGTTACCGAGTACACACAACAACTCTATAACCGATCAATCATTTCTCCTTATGAAAAACCATCCGGTTGCTCATATACCAAGGCCAACGACGGTCTAACGTACCGCTCAACGATAAAATCCATGCAAATTCACCGGATAAGGGAGAACAACGATACGAGGACGAGGGACTCGTCGTCACCGTCGTCGTCAAGCGGTAACGAACTGAGCGATACGCCGAGAGACTCTGTTGCAGATATACAAGCGAGGCTTGAGGCGATGTTTGGCGAGTTTTGCTTAGGTTGATGAGTGATTGAGAATTTTTGGAAATTGAGTTGAAGGATAGTGGTGAACAGAGTGGTTTAATTATGAATTAGTGAAATCACACCTCAATATATCAAAGTTTATTCCTGAATTAAACTTTGATTAATTCCCAATTTATATTAAAATCATGAATTGTATTTGTATATTATGATCCAAATATTAATGATAAATTAGTGCGAGTTTTCTTTACGATTCGAATTTGAATAGTGTTCTTAATTTGGATAAATAAGAAAATATTTTTTTGCATCCCTGACTGTTAAGTGAAACATGTCAATTATGAGTCAGACATGCTTAATTTTACGATTACATATTTATTAACATATTTTCAAGCTCTACAACTCAATAAAAAATTAACCATTTATTTTTATTGAACGGTATATGAATTATCAATACTCGGCAAATTTCACTTAAATAATCAAGTACCATAAAGTCCCCATTATATGCATTATATTTTTCCCAACAACCCACAACTCCACAGCTCAGGATTACAACGATGAAAAAAATGAAAAACACTCGCCTACGACCCAAAAACCACCGAACGCCTTTACTTCCTTTTCTCTTATTACTAAAATACTCATGACATCTCGCTCGCTCGTTCGCTCGCGCATTACGCGCACAATGCGCGCCATTCTTCCTCGTATTAAGGACCGATCCTCCTCCTCTTCCTCCTCCTCCTCGCAAAAAGCCTTTCCGCGCTATCTCATTACGGCATCCGTTTTTCCCAGGGCTCTAGCTACCGAGCGAGAGAGACAGATCCCATCGTACAAAATCGACTACTCTCACTCTCTCTTTACTACTAGCGTGCGCGCCTCATTACCGAAGCCAACTGGCATACATTCGCCCGCATGCGCTATATCCCAACCCGCCTGCTGGCCTATATATGTTATATATAGATATTCGAGTTTAATGTGATGGTAGACGCGCGCAAGCTTGCGCGCGCGCGTGTATGTGTGCGCCCACAGTCGAATTAATAATCCCGCAGTGAGGCCTGCGGATAGAAATATCTTGGTGTATACATGTATATGATGCATAACGGTATTTTCTTTTTTTGCTCGCGTGAGCTTATTATCGTTGCTGACGGTGGAATGGTAAAATGGGGAGCGCGAGTAAACATACGCGAATATATTGAATTAAAAAATATATATGTGGTATACATAATAATAATAATAAAAGTGATAATAATAATGTCGTGTTTTCGCAAGGCTTGTACAATCTATATGTCATTCCGATGTTCTCGAAGACGTATTTAATGTAATTATAAGTATTTTAGCATATTTTCTTCTCTATTTATGTATAATTTTAGAAAAAAAAGAGACGAATAAAATTCCCAGAGGAAAATCGTAGCCAGGAAAACAGTGCAGGAACCACAGAGCAGCAGTGAAGGACGCACAACACACATACACACACAACGCGCGGCCAATCACTCATTACCCTGGGGAATCGATCTTTACGGCATTCGGAGCCTCGCGAAATCCAGCCACGGAAACACAGAGAGAGTGAGAGAGAGGGAGATGAGAGAGCTCCATCACGGTCACCTCTGCACAATGTGCCCACGGGGCAAACCCTCATCGCTTCGGTACCCGCGTGACGAGGGCCGGAGAGAGAGAGAGAGTGCGGGAAGCGATACAGGCGAAGCAGCGTGTACGCGCCGGGTTTCGGATCTGACGTGACTTTTAGTTTAGATTGTGACGGTGTGTGAATACGTATGTATATGTATGTGGCAACGTGGCTATCTACTCCTTTGAAAATTACCGCTTGGTAATAACAAATGTAGCTTTAATGTAAACGGATTCGCGATTCTACAATAGAGTTACAGGAACTGATGAATTATTGTGAAATATCTCCATGGTTTAATTGAGAACCAAACCATGTGTCATTCAAAAAGAGAGAGAATTTACTACTACCACCTTAGAGAACGACTATATACGGAACATCCATTAAAATCGACTCCTCAAGACTTACCTGCCGCGTGCACGCGCGCGCGCGAACCCGAAGGAAGTCAGAACGTGGCGTTCGTCGGCAGCGGCGTCGGCGGCGGCGCTCGACAGGTGATAATGTCGAGGCGTTGGATATTAACGCCACCCTCGTCGCCCCCCGTCCTCCCCCCCTACGCGCGCGGTTAATTAGATCGCAGTCGCAGTTTACGCGGATCGATCGCCTACGCCTCCGTATATACTCACTCGCGCGCATGATGGAGAAACGGATGAGCGGTAATCGCTGTGGAATAGAGAGCAAGAGAGAGAGAGAGAGAGAGAGAGAGCGAAGTAGCGTGTCGAGGTGGGATTTAGTATTTTTCATTTGGTAATGCGTGGGTGTGAGCTAGAAGACTTTAATACAACTTGAAATATTTTAAAATCTATATGAGATGCATATATATGTTGTGAGGTTTCATGCTTATACTCATTATGCGCGCGACTAAACGTCACGCTTCGCCATCCGTATATTACAACCATTAAAAAAAAAACTCCTTCGAAATATATCTCGCATTTTTAAAGATCCAGATTCATTAAAACTGACGCGCGCGCGCATTCCAAAAAATTCACATTATCGAAATAACTTCCACCGTGAATATATATATATATTTATATATCAACGTATCTTCTCGCAGTTTTAACGAGCGATACTATGCACATGCGACTTTCGTCATCATTAATACGGAAGAGCTGTAATCTCGTTCCATCTCGATATATATATCCTCCATTTCTAAATCATGATACTTATTAATGTACTCTTCACACTGGAAAGCGATTTGCAACACGAGTATAGCAAGCACGCAAGGTAAAATGCGATCTCGCATAATGAGCGCGAGAGTGGAAGTGAAATTTTTTTGACGACTAAATATACATCGGTTATA